>LSSN01003326.1:0-16084 GCA_001970855.1 Smittium culicis | reverse complement strand
CCCCCCCCCCCCCCAAATCGCTCTTATAGTTTGCATTTTTTTTAATTTTTTTTATTATTATTTAAGTTTAATTTTCACAATTTATGACACTCATATAAATAGATTTTTCATTAATTTATTTTATAATATTAAAATTTCTAAAAAAATATAAATATTTTTTTTCTGAATCACTGTACGAATTTGAATTTATTTCAAATAATTCCTTCTATATTTAAAAAATCCTTTCGGAGACCTTCACTTTTCGTATAACTTTGTATTTTTAGTATTTCATGTTCATTTGCTTTAGCTTTAGATTTTCCTCTTTCAGGCCTTCAAGTTCAATCAAGGTATCATCAACCCATCGTATAACTACGTTTAAAGAAACATGAAGGATATTAGTTTTTAGAGTAATAAAATTATTACTATCAATAAAAATGGCAAGAATTGTTTAATCTTAATTTTTTTTTTAAATAGTAATCAATAATTATAAACATCCTTACATCTAGCAAGCAATACTGGTCTTGCCAAATCTCGCCCATCGTCGCTAATAGAATATTGCTCAGGAAGCATTCTTTTTAAAATATCGAAATTTTCTCTCATTGCATCTCTTCTTCTCTGTTCTGATATTCTTTGCCATAAAGTCCCATTCGCCATAATCCTTTTTTTCTTTGTTTTTATTTTAGAGATGTTCGATTCCTGAACATTGTCATTTTGAATTTCACAGCTTATATCCTTATTTACTTTATCTGATGACTCTGTACAAAATAAAGGTTTTTCAAGGTTATTTTTTTCATTTTCATTGATCATTAATCTGTGCTCGTCATCAATTTTATCATTTATTTCAAGCTTTTCTAGAATATTGGAGTTGGAATCAATATAAGAAATACCGGCACTTACAGCACTTTCTTTGTCAAAATCGCTTTTTTCATTGTAAGAATTATCGAAAAATTCTGACTTAATATCACAATCTAAAGGAGTATCATTTTGAATTTTACCCGAATTAGCAAGTTTTCCAGACAAAGAGCTTTTAGCATCTAAGCTAGAATTTTGTTTAGATATAATTAAAGCCCGCTTTTTATGTTTTTTTTTCTCTTGAGTCGCCGATTTATTCTCTGCATTGCTGATTCCTAATTTTGGACGCATGAAAACGATCGGTTTAAAGGTAGTTTCCGCTAGTTGCCTATCTACTCTATGGGATGATTGAAGTCGCACCCCAAATTTAGTCTTGATACCCTTCTCAGATATTACACTCCTTTTATTCTTTTCATGTTCGAGTTCGACTTTAATTTCAACGGTTTTGCGTTTTATTCCTTTTTTTCCTCCCAATTTCTGATTTTTAGGATCATTTTTAGTTTTCGGCAAAGACGTTTTGACTTCTAAAGAATTATTTTCAAAATCGTATTCGCTATGTATCGGCGCTTGTAAATTATTTATAGTGTGCAATGAAGTCTCAAGAAAACTATCAAATTTCGGGTTCAATATTGAATTGGAGCCTAATGAATAGCTCTTGTTGATGACATTATATTGATTTTTGGAATCGTTTATTTCGTTAAAGCGGCTAGAAAATCTACTATTAATACTACTGAAATCACCATTTATATTTTCATTTCCACTATCGTCAACTTCACTAAAATTTCGATTTATCAGATTGATGCTGCTGTTATCAACATGATCATTTTGAATTATAGATTCGTTTCTGGAAATATTTGTGAAGTTTTCTGTATTTTGTAAATTTAAATCAACGCTAAATGGTCTTCCCTGTCTATTTTTTGTAGAGTTTAATGATTGTATCGCTGTTTTTTCTCTACTCCCTGGTACTCCATGCGAGCTGAATGCTCTTACTTTCAGCGCAGTATTATTACCAAAAAATCCTTTATCCGAGATTAACGAATCATTTTGAGTCCCCACAGTACATCCGTTTGTTGGAAAAGTGTGATTTTTATATCTATAAGATGAACCAATATCGTTAATCAAAGTGTCAACGTCTATACGACCTATATTACTAGAATTATTATCACAATTCCTAGAGTATAAACTAAAAAAGTCTTCAGTACGTTGATTAAAAATGCTTTTATTTGAATTTTCTTCACTTGGCGGCTGATATGAAAGGTCAAAAGACCTTTTATTATTGTTAATACCTACGAGAGCGTTCAAGTCGATATTTCCAAGTTGTGTACTATTAATATATCCATTGTAGATATGGCTCGGATTTGATCCGATATTAGGGGTACATAATTGTTCTGTCATGTTCTTTTGAGAGTAAACAGAAAGCGGCGCAGAGTTTGGAACGTCAGAGAAAAAAGAATAATCCAAAGTAGGCTTAATATACATTCCTAGATTTGGGCTGAAAGATCCCATTTGAGGCTTGAAAAATGAATTTCTGCTAGATTTAGTATTTCGTGAGTTATTTACAATACTTTTATATAAATTAGGCTCAGTCTCCAAATGTTGGTTTTCCAGAATTTGATTATCTTTTTTATTATTCCTGTGATTTTCCTGATATTTACTATCACTCATGATGCTTGTAAGTACATCTATTCCATTTTCAAAATTACTTGTAGCATTATTCTGTTCCAAGCTAAGAAGATTCACTGGCAGTTTTTCATATTCAGCATTAATAGCTTTTTGACCATTTTTTCTTCCTCTTGGTATCCCGTTGTTTTTTACCCCATTGTTACCATTCATATATATTTTTGAGTCATAGAGATACTCCGGAATGCTAGATCTAATTTCGACAAATCATATTTTATATTTTGCTTTTTCAATAAATAATTTGCATAAGCCTAAAGTTTAATTAAATCTAATGGATAAATTTTTAATCAAATAATGGTTAAATACTCTAAATTATCTAGATTTTCTTTCTTAAGGTCGTCTATGAAGCTATCATAAAACATCTTTTGTGTTTGAAGATCCAATTCTTTGTTATTACCCGATTCGAAGGGTATACTAACAAAGCTGTTCGTAAAGTCACCGCTAATTGAAACGTTAGAATTTAAGCTTTCACTTCTAGAAAATAATTTCGTTTCATCTTTTTCGCTTCTTTTCTGTAAATCAATGGCTTCGCTTAATGATATCTCATCCATGATTTTTTTGATTTACTTTATTCTCCTCAGTATAAATATGTAATAGCTTTTTAGCTTTAGAAAATATTTAATAGCTCTTTAATTTCTTTAAAGATTATATTTTTTTTTATCTATCAAAAACTCTATCTAATTAATCCAGCGATTCAATTCCTACAACTTTAATTTCAATGTTTAAAATATAATAGGTTATTAATATTTTATCTTATCATTAGTATTTGAAAATAGTTTATGAGGTAATATTAGAATTCTTTAGCTATTAATTTTTTTTGTAAAAAGATACATTTATTATATTTATAAAAATCTAAACTGGGCTATGATATATATAAAATAATATCTTACTTTAGATGTAGGTTTTAAACGCAACGCTTTATTATGTTCTATTTATGTTTGTTCTTAGCATTAATAAATTACTCAGGAGTTTTTCTGCTTTGATATATAAACAAAATCCCCTATATGTTTGTTAAAGAATTAAAAGTTTAGTATTCTATGTGTTCAGATATTCTTTAGATGTATATTTCTTTCAAACTTTTCGGTTTCCAGAATTTAGATAGCTTCTAACAATTTAAAATGTATACTAAGCTATAATTGCGAGTTTACACTCCGTGGTCAAATAAATATATAATTATTTTCTACTTTAATACGTATTAAAGTCTGAATAAAGCAAGGGCAGTACTAATAAGACTATTTTAAAATTTGGTACTTTTGGTGATATAAATATGTTTAGTATAGTGTAACGGAATATAAAATAAAAATAAATGTCAAGTGTTATATCTTTTGTTATTTATTATTTTTGAATGAATTAAATAACTCATTTTATGATGTATAATATATCAATCAAATATAACAATATAATATTAGCTGTCACTACAATTATATGTATATCTATTTTACTTGTGCCTTATGAAATCCATATGGTTTTAAAGACATGTAGATTTGATTGTCCATTTATTAAATAAAAAAAGCTTATTGAACCTAATTTATTTTTATCCGAATGAACAATAAAGAAAGATAGCAATGCTTCAATTTTATTCGTTAGTAATCTATATTATCATTTAAGAGTACTCTATCAATTGAAGAAAAAAAACCTAGTTCTTATACTATAATCCGTAACTCAATTCAATCCATTTAAGCAGGTTAGCTTTTGATTATTTAAAAAAGTTAAATATCCCATATAGGCTTAACGAAAACAAAGTTTGAAATAAGCCATAAATTAATTGTTGCTTTTTATTTAAACATAATCAAATTATATTTTTAATAATTATATTGGTTGATTATTGGGTTGTAGCTACAAAAAATAAATTCAACGAATCAACATTTAAATTTTAATACAACCCATAAAATAAAGACCACAACACATTAACTTATGAAATGCCAAATAAATCGTTTTATATAAATATATACTAGATTTCGTAGTTTCTTAATTTCAAAAATATGAAATGAGGTAGTAATCACAGCAATACTAGATAATGATTTGTTAAAATTAAATTCAACCAGCAAAAATAATTTCTATCAATTTCTCTTTTTGTTTCGCCAGCTCATAGTATGTCCGATTATTATAAGTCTGAATTTGGTGATATTCATAAACTTGAATGATGAGATAGCATTTCATAATGTGAAAATATTAAATCTGGATATTATTTTATAATATTTACATTTTAGAAATATTTATGTGCATACTGATGTTACTTTTATCTATACAATTTTATAGAGAAATTTATTTTTAAATTAAGAGAGCCAATTTTTTTAAATTATTGGCCTTTTTGGGTGAGTTTAGATTAGCAAAGTAGGATTTTAATGAAATTATTTTTATTATCACTCTAATTGAAAAAGTATGGCTTAGATAAGTACATAATACTTTTGTAAAACTATTTAATCAATAAAATGTAAAATAATCTTTTTGAAATGTGATGAATTATAGCAGCTCATTTTATTTTATTTCGCCAGAAAACTGAGCTAATAATACGACTCTATACATAAATATAGATGCAATTATTTTATATAGTGATTTTGTGAAAAGTTTTCTAATAAAAATTATTTTCATAAGTATGAATAGTAGTTTATGTATTAGTGATATAAGAGGCCTTGAATAAGTAGAAGTGTAGAGTTATTATTTCTAGTTGATATAATTTTCGAGAAATTAAAAATATTTTTTTACCAATGGCTCCAAATTTGAGAATATAAATCTCACTCTAAACATACCTATTGGCTGAAATCATACTCAGGAACAATCTTGCCAATGAATACAGTTCGCCTCCATAATTATTTTGTTTGAGTGCAAACATCAATGTTTTATTGGAACATATAAGTATTTTTGTATAAAAGGAGTAACCTTTTGCATTTTACAACAGCTTTAACATTAAACCGTATTTTTTAAGAAGTATAGTAGTTTATACATCTTAGAATACATTTATATTATTATCATATATGACGATCAAAAGAACTGATAGTAGAATTAAAAACGAACTGGCACTATTCCAGAAGACCGGCTTGAATCATTCCCACATTATTCAAAATAAAAAATGCTTGCAATTGGTAAAATCTAATAGTAAATTAAGGAATTGCGAGTTCTATTGGAAAATAAAAGACGTGGATTCAAATGATAACAAAGCCCCGCAAATATGGTATGATAATAGTAAAGTAATGTGTTGGTATATACTACTAGGACGGGGTATAGAATACCTATCGATTCCAAAAGAAGAAGATATTTATCCTAGTCCATTTCCACTACTTGCTTCTCATTTCGAAATCTCGTCTATATCTAAATTTAACTTGCAAAAAACAGATAATTTCTTTGGTGGATCTAGACACTATAAACCTCAAATCAAAAATATTTTGAGCATTATCGACACAAGAAATATTCCGTGTTTAGTAACAGGAGATTCAACTAGATTGATAGTTCAAAATAACCTAGTACCTCAAGAGACTTCAGAAGAATCTCGAATAGTCTGCCCGACGTCTTTCAGCCAAATTCATAATTCATTTTCTCACACATCATCGGTAGTCGTTAAAAAATTGAAATTGTCTCAAGTTATTAGGCACATTCGATCCTACTCATTGAACCCAAAAATTTTCATTTTGACAATCATGTGGTCAATATTGATGTTGTATTTAGGGCTTAGTAGCTCAATTGATTTTCTAGGGATTAACGATAAGCTTATTCATTTCGTTTCTTTTGGTGTATTTTCTAGCCTACTTGCTTTCTCTATAAGCAGAACCAGAGATCGGTTTCAAATATACTTAATCGTATCTCTATTTTCTATATTTGCTGGTGTTGCAAGTGAATTGGTCCAGTGGGCTTTTACAGTAATTTTTCCGTTATCTACTAACCATAATGTTTATTCAACCAACTATAGAAAATTTATACTCTTTTTATTGAAAGAGTCATTCTTAAAAATGACAATTATTTTTATTTTCTTTAACATTTAGTATTAACTTTTTTTATTTCATAGGAAAGAACTTTTGATGTTTACGATATTATGGTAAATAATTATTTTTTTAGTTCAAGTTTTTTTTTTTTTTTTTTAAAATTTAATTACTACTTTAGTTCCTTTAACATTTCTTACATAATCCACTATTGCGAATATTACTTTTTAACTAGTACAACCTACTTGGCTCATCTGTTTTTCTATCCATAAGCTATCTGGTAGATATATATATAATAGTCCCGCGATCTGACAGGATTATAGATTTCCACTTAATTGATCAAAGTTGGGATAACGAAACTGATATAAATGATAGTTTAAATGACCCTCCATATAATATTGTTATCTATGACGATTGAAATCATTAAATATTTTTTACTATTTTTATTTTATTAAAATTTTATTTATTCAAGCTGTAAATTAAATCCAATCTAATTTAGTAAATAAATAAAAAAAGAATCAATCAAATCGCTTTATTTACAAATTGGAAAATACAATATAGTAGCCTAGTTCTTTAAAGTAAAATGTAAATGAGAATAAATATTAAGAAAGCTTACTATAGAATATCTATAGATGCTTCAAGCAAAGATAAGCTGCTTAAAACTATATTTGGGTTTGTTCCTAACCTCGAACAAGACTCCCTCTTTATGTTACTTGAGCCATTTATGAATCCTCTATGTATCAAATTGCCATCCAAAATATACTTGCTACTTGCATTCGCTACATAATTATATCCATTCACATTTGTAAAAAGATTGTTATTATTCATAAAGTTGTTCTTTTCTGGTGTACGATACGCTCTTGGGTTAAGGTTAGCAACAAAGTTCATCGTGTTACATAAATGATTGTGTATAATCATTAGTCTTTTGAACTCTCTCTCGGGGATTGGCATTAAAGCATGAGCACTACCATCTTCGCATGCTGTATTTTTTATAAAAAAAGTCAGAAGAATTCAAATTAGCTAATTTATAAGATACTTATAGTACAGTAAATTTCTGTTTTTTGAAATTTGCAAAAAAAGTGTAATTAAATAGAAAAAATTTATAAATACTATTGATAAGCGTCTACATACCAATTAGGTTAAACTCAAGAGTAACCGACTTTGAAAATGGCATATCAACGTGATTATTTGCATCGCTGCTGTCTTTTCCAAGTGCTGAATGCATTTTTGATGGCGCACCATTAGCATTGGCCCAAAGCCTGTTGTCAAGCTTACCTACCAATCTTTTTATGTAGGTAACATTTGATCCGAGGTGATATTCGTCACACTTGAGTAGTTTTTGCCCAGAAAATGAATGTATATCTACAAGGTTGAATTAATTTGTAATTAGAATGATAATAAATTAATAAAGTGGATATTCAAACTCTAAATAAACCTGAAAATGAAAAAAAAAAAAAAAAAAAAACAAACGCAGTAATCAAACTTATAAAATTTAATATAATAGGCTTACTGTTTGGGTCATAAACAAATGTGAAAATATTTCCATAAATGTCTGCTACTAATATAGCTAGTTTACTGTTATGAACTAAAAAGTCGGCATGAGATACTTGGATACCGTTGGTATCTCTACCAAGTACCATTATTTTTGATGGCTCCTCCTAAAAGATTGAAAGAATTTTGTAAAATGGTTAATTTAAAAATGTTTTACCTCTAGTTAAACTAGTGAATTTGTAATATTCACTAAAACATAAGCTTTTATATTAAAGCGAATAATTTAAGATGACGCTTGATGTAAAATATAATACCTGGTATCCAGCGAACCAAATGCTTTGATAAAAATCAGCAACCAGAAAATAATTCTTAATAGACGTAATCGATTTTGCATAGATTTGGCAATCAAGAAACGCGACACTAACTAAATTTTCGTTATCACGGAATGATCTGATAAATAGTTTATTTCCAACTCCAACGATTAAATAGTGGTTTTGTATAGACTCAAGACTACTAACACCTCCTCTAAGTTCCTCTTTATAAATTTTTTTAAATTTTTTAGTGCGCTGTGGATTATTTGGGTCTGGTACAATTGATATAATATCAAAAATTAGAATATTCCCCCTTGTTAGTATATCTTCGCCCAAAACAAATGTTGTACCTACAACCAAGAAATTTTTCTTCCCAGAGTCTGTTTGCATCGATTCCAATATAAGTGATTTCATGCTAGTAACTACTTCATTTGGCTCTAGATCGAAAATATCTATTGTTTCAAAAGTTATAGGAGAGAGAAGCTCAAGAGTAGATTGTTTTGAAATGGGAGGTAAGTTTGTTGTAGGCAAATCAGGCCTTTTTTGCTCAGGAATTAAGGCAAGGTCATTCTGTTGCTGCTGAGGTTGAGGCTGAACATTTTCTTTTTGTAAATAGGCTAGAACAGAGTCTGTGTTTTCAGTAGGCGCATCTGTGGCATTATCAGCTATAGAGTTACTAGAAGTAACATTATCAGAATAGTTTTCCTTTAAATAAAAATTAGTTAGTTTTGTAGAAACCACTACATAATTTTTTGTAGATTGATGATATGCTAATGAACCTAATGAGCCGACACCTGAAAAATTTCCAATCGGCATAAATGCTAGGGGCCATGGACTATCATAATCAACAGAAAGCGATGGAAGTGAGCCAATGACCAAAGTTCCAGACCAGGTAGTTGCTACAAAGAGCGAGTTTTTATTTACTTGAGCTCCTGTAGCATCGAAAGATTTTATTTTTCCATTCAATGGAGCCCAGCCAGTTATTGAAGATAGAACCGCAGATTTTACAAAATTTTCCATGGCCTCATCATTAGAACTGGATCGAGAGACACTAGAATTTCGAATTGGAACCAATCTCATAGGGTGAAGTCTAGGGAAATTTTTTTTGCCAACTAACAACCATAATGGAGTTGCGCCTAGAATAAACAAACCGCTATATCCTCCGATATTTGAAAAGTGTACCAAGCTGTTAAATTCAAAATACTTAAATTCAAAAGTGATAACTTTTTTCAATTTAATCGTATCATTATAATTGGCTTCGCTTGATTCGTTATTTTCATTGGATGACCCTATGGAGTTTTCAACAGTATCAGTATCCAGGTCAATCTGAGTATTGCTATTTAAGTTATTGCTTTGGCTATTAGGATCGCTGTTGTCAATATCCCAGCCTCTGATTTTTCTAGAAATTTTGACGTAGTCAGGATAATATGTAAAAAGATTGCTGTGAATTCGATAAAATTTCAGCTTTAACCCATTTTGCATAATAGCCGTTTTGTCAGTACATTTGGTTGCAGAATCGAAACTTTTGTATACAATTACCTCAGAAGAAGAAGTTAGTAAAACTAGATATAAATCATGCAAATTTCTGCCTAGGTTAACAACCCTGATTTGGTTTATTTTTTTGTCTATTTTCAAACTACTACGTTTGACATTACTCAGGCTGGTGTCGTCATTATTAGTATTATTTATTTTTGAGTCTTCTTTACTGTCGATATTACCAATTCCGCCTTCGCTTTCTTGTAAAAAAGAGTCTGCAAGCGTTTCATTGAGTAGATCAATTCTATCAGATGACCAAATAAGCTGGCCTGTTGGAAGTAAATAAACCCTTAATGTATATGCAGAATCAAGCGTAACTAGCCAATAGTCAGGATTAATCAAATAATCAGGCTCAAACTGAGAGCTTTGATTACCTAATTGACCCAAAGTACTAATATTTTCTTCTGTGAGATTTAGTTCTTCATTAGAATAATCTGAATTGTTTTTAGAAAGCATGTAATGGCGATCACAGTGGAGTGAAAAAAAAAGAGCTGGATTTGACAAGAAGGATAAATCCAAATCTACTGCTGACTTTGAGTCCTCACTGTATTTATAAACTTTACACATCCCACTGAACAATTTCACAACTATGTAGCAGTCTAAAACTTCTGCCTGTACAGCAAAATCATTTTTGGGAAGATTGATTTTTTGTAAGGCTGACAAATCTAATTTTTTTTACAAAAATTGGAAAAATATCTTTAACATGGTAAAAATATGAAAAATAATTGATGAAATTTTTAATAAAAGGTTTGAGTAAAAATACCTGTGTTTATTATAACTATGACATCACTGCATATTTGAACTGGGAAGCTCCTAAATCCTTTCAAAATATACAGTTGTCCGACGCAAAGAGTGGGTCTATCAAGAATAAACCCGCTGCTGGGGACTTCAACTAGTTCGCCTAGAGCTCTTAAGACTGTAGTATAACACTCGCTAGTAATTACTACGTACTCCTGAATCCCAGAGCCAGTGATATTTTGTTTTTTGTGAGGAATACTCATTGATACGCTATAATCATTTAAAATTGTAGGTTTATGATTTCCAATTTTCACATTCCAAATGTGTCTTGGACTAAAATTATTTGCGGGTATTCCTGCTTTATTCTTAGATTGGCTATATCCAATGTCGTAAGATGCTAAAACGCTAGGGCGTATATATTTTTGCATTACTGCAATACCTCCTTGTGGACCAATCCCAACACTTCCAACAAGTTCCAAATTATCTTCGCCTGATAAACCTGACTTATTAAAGCTAGATTCACCAATATCAACCTGAGATAATGGAGCTGCACACACAAGTCTATCATGAATTTTAAACTCTAAACTTGTGTCGCCTAAATCACTAACTAATCCGTTCATCTCCTGATTTGTAAAAGAGTCATTTACAGAATATAGTATATCATCTAAATCCACAGACTTTTCAATATGATCAGATTTAAAAGAGCTAAAATTGCTAGTTCTAGATTTTTCAATATTGAGATTCACAGAAGTCAAAATAGAATGGCCTCCTCTAGTTCCTACAAAGAACAAAACCATTGATTTCGAAGAGCTTGAAATACCTCCAGAGGCTGAATAATGCGAATCTACAGATTTAGAATAAGACTCTGAAGCTTTTATATTAAATGCATCGTGAGATATAATAGAGATAGTTGATGGAACTAAAACAAGCGAGGGGTCAGTATTAATTTCCCAATCACGTGAAATTCCATTTGAATGGTTATTTTTGACTAGAGGATTTATTTTTATCTTACTTACACCGCGTATATCTCCAAATATTTCAAGAGAAATAAGCTCACCTAGCATATTCCAAAGTAGAATTATGTTAGAGCTTAATACTACAGCTTTAGATCCATCAAGAATCATGTTCAAATCGCTGTAAGGTTGATCACTAGTTTCCAGCCAATCAGATATCATTTTTCCTGAACCAATAGCTGCCAATTTGCTTGTAATATTCATAAAAGTCATTAAATTTTGGCTGAAATGCATAATTGCAGTAGAAGAAACCGCAATCAGACCTCCAATAGGTCTGGGCAATGGTAGAATAGTGAAAGTGTCCTGGGGGATATTTGTTATACGATGAATTATTGATAGAGCTTTGGACTCTAAATTTATTGAGACTATAGCTATGCAACAGCTGTCAGAGAGCTCTGATAAAGAACCTGCCCAAGTTTTTTTTGGCTCGTATAAAACTGCAAAAGTCGGTTCATTGTAATCAAACATAAAGACCAAATCTCTAACATTTTTTATCTGTATTTCATCCGATTCAATATCGATTACAAAACTATAGATAATATACATAAGAGTTAGGGGTTAATATGTGTAAATCGAAAATCAATAAAAAGTAGTTTGATATAGATACCTTTTTTGGCTATTAGTAGCAATTCCTTTTGCAGAGCTGTAATAATTAATATCTAAACCGAAATCATTGAAAGGAGAAAGCGGTACAACGGCGATAAATTTATGGTATACCTGCATGACGGCACAGTTTTGATTTGGGTCAATAATAGGCTTGTTATTTAAATTATCAGTGGTTGAAATTGTCTATTATTTAGAAAATAATTTAAAAGATTAAGTCAAGGTAACTAAAATATAAATTATATGTATATGTGCACTGCTAATAAATAACTAATGATTGGTACTTGATATTTCTCATGTTCGTAATAGTGAATCGAAGCAGTTTTGATGCATTGATGATCTGGATCAAATTCAATAATAGACATCTAGAATAAAATAATAACATTATGTTGATAGATATATATTGCAGAATAAGAATAAAATCATATTTATACCTTAGCTACAGCAAAAGTTATAATTATCTGATCTGCACGGAGTAAAGTTTTACTAGATCCCTTTATTCTACAAAGGCCTTTAACTTTACCCATTAAATTCCACTGATTTACAAGATGTAGCTGGAAAGTTGGCTCCTGAAAGCTTTCTTTCAAATCTTCAACTTGGATGTAAGGAAACCCCTCCTATTGTTAAAAAAAGTCAATTAAAACGGTAAATTTAGGTATTTTCAAAATATTTATTACATCGCTTTCCACATGTTCGTATTTTCTTTTGACTTGCTTCAAATCATTTGCTACAGGGTTGTTTTTTGATAATTCAGAATTTATTAAGTTTTCAGATTGGGTATCATTTGAAAAAGGATCTAAATTATCGCTCTGCTCAGGAACTGATCTTACTATGGTATACAATTGAAGTAGATTTCCTCTAATTAAAATCAAATCTTGAGAATCAGGAGAGCGAAAGTTACAGCTGCAGCTGTAATCCACGGAGGAAGGCGGTATTAATTCTTTGCAATAGGTATACATCTATTAGCTTTTGTTTTTATATATTCTAAAATCATAAGAGAATTTCTCTCTTGGTTATTAGTTTATATAATTATTTAACATAAAATTCGATCCCTACTGTTTGCATTTGAATTATTCTTGAACAGCTTTTCAGTAATACCATTTGCTCGTTGATTCATATTAATTCGTAATCAGAGTATCAAAGATTCTCAAGATTTAATCATTAATTGGCTTATTTTTTATACTCGCATATTATAAGCTACAAAGTCTTTATAATTTTAACTCTATTGGCTAAATCTATTTTAGCACTCAATATACGCCTTTCTAATGCGTTTACGTTATTATTTATTTACTAGAATTTTGTTTATCAGTAACTTTGTGGATTCATTTAGTAACCTTTGATAATTAATGAAGACTACCACATCAATACGCTTTGTACATATATTGTGTGATAAATAATGGCGGTATTAAAAATCAAAAATATAAATTACTTTGTGCTATTAATTTTTAACTATAAAGAAGAATATGCATATCATTTTAATAAAGATTCACTAGTATTTAATTTTTATCTGTTGATTAAAATAAATTATTGATTATTGATTCTATATATATGAATGTGTTTAAGGTTAATTTAAATTTACTAGTAATAATAATCAAATAATTAGCCTCTTTGATTTTCCTTTCAAATTTGAGCCGTTTTTGAAGCTTAAAACAGGCAGTTCAGCCATTTCAATCTTTAATAGACTAATTTTAGATAAATTTAGTATTAGGAGGGATCCAATTATTGCGAAAATAAAATATTAAGTGTATTATTCATTTAGTATCATACTGTGGATATTTATTTATGTTCACAGAAAATCCTAAAGTAATTCTTTTTATTTTAGCATATATTAAAGTTATATTTAATCCACGAAAGTATTTCTTTTAAAAATATATCAATTTCATACGAAAAATTTCAATCTTTTTTATTATGTAATCTGGCATAATTCTCTAGGATTCTAATAATTACCTTTGAGTTGTAATTAAGTACATTTTAATGTTCTGGTTAAAGATATATTCTTGATAATTTTTTGCTTAGGTTTTTTTTTTGTAACCAAATTCAGTTTTAAAAATTTATAGGTATTTACTTTTATAAGATCACTAATGGCGTAAATTAAAAATTTTACTAAAAATTTTTTTTAATTTATCTCAACTGAAATCTTGGATCGAAATTGCATAGATTTGGCAAAGGGCTAATTTTATTAATTATTAATGCAAAATAATAAAATAAAATAAAAAAATAGTACATTATTATTCTATAATTTATTCTTCAACAAACAAAATTTTTTAAAATAAATAAATCAGCCATTATCTTGTATTCTTTTTTAATATATTATATTTTATAAAGTGAGACGATGAATTATATTCAAATATAACAGCTGAAAATAATCATCAGAAACATATTTATGAAGTTCTAAGCAGAAACAATCCCGATATGGAATAGTCAAATAAAAATATTTATCACTAAATAAACTAGAAAACCAAATCATTCAGATATTCAATAAAATAGGCTGTGATAGATTTTAGGGTAATAGAGTTTTTTTGATAAAATTATGTATATTTTATTTAATAATTATTTTCAATAAATTTCATAATAAAACAAAAAAAAGATAAGATTAAATCACATATGCTGAATATTTAAAATTAATTGATATGACTCTCTGAATTTAAAATGTTTTACTGAATTTATGATTTTATTCGGTTTTATTTTTTATTGAAAAATAGCAGCTTATAAAAAATTTGTTTTGTAGATAAATATGCAGAAATAAATTCATAAGTTGATAAGAGTATCCTGTTTAATTAACTATAGATATGCATTAATCCAGAACTTCTCAAAATCAAAATGGCCTTTAAGCGATAATTAATCATGATTATGGTGAACATTAAACATAATTGATATTATAATTTCGTAATTTTAAACTAACAAAAACAAATTAATTTTTATTTGCAATTTCTCATCTGCTCTGTTAGCATAGCTGGTTAATGCGTCGTGCTTATAGTATAACAAGCTATGTTAGAGTCACGCGAAGATCACCAGTTCGATCCTGGTACGGAGCATCTAAATTTTGATTTTTTTTAAAGCATCATATTATAGTTTTGCTGTTCATTTTGCATATAGATGTCATTGTGGGTTACTACTAGTGTTGAAATTGGAATTTCTGTACACAACGAATATTTGCTGGTAAACTTTAATTATCTTTCAATCAGCTGTTTTTCTTGACCCAATATTGTTCTCGGTTTTAAAACGCACTAAGTAAGCAGATGTAACGATTTTAGCTGGTAAAAAAAATCAGTTTTAATAAATAAAGCTAAGCCAAGCTAAGCGACGTGCATAAATAAGCGCTAGCATTAGCTTTAGGAACGCTTTTATTTTTTTTTTAAATCACGGAATTTTATTGGTACGATAACAATAATATCTTTAGGAACGCAAGTATGATAGTTTTATGCAAAATACATTGGCGTTTCAGGGACCAGGGTTGCATTTTGTTTTTAAAAGGTGTAAGCGTGTAGAGTATTGTAATCATTTCATTGAGGCTGTTTGAGCCATAAAATTCAAAAAAAATCCATCCGAACACCCGGATTTGAACCAGGGACCTAGAGATTACTATTAACTACAGTCTCCCGCTCTACCGCTGAGCTATATTCGGAAAGGGATAAATAGTGGCTGTGGGGTTTGAACCCACGATCGACTCTGTCGAATGGAACTTAAGTCCACCGCCTTAACCACTCGGCCAAACCACTTGATGATTTGTTAGCAAATGAAATCATCAATTAGTAAAATTATCTAATGCATAATAATCAATGCTTATGATAATGTATTAGTGGATAGATAATCATGAATTATTTAATGCATAATAATCAATGCTTATGATAATGTATTAGTGGATAGATAATCATGAATTATTTAATGCATAATAATCAATGCTTATGATAATGTATTAGTGGATAGATAATCATGAATTATTTAATGCATAATAATCAATGCTTAT
>LSSN01003325.1:0-12638 GCA_001970855.1 Smittium culicis | reverse complement strand
GCGGTCAGAGGTTCTATGATTGACTTCAGCGGTGGTTGCAGCTGCGGTATTCGGCGCCGTAACAGTGTTTCTGCTGTACGATTACTTTGATTTCGTACTCTGCTGGCGCTTGCGAAAGGGCTGGGCTCGCTGTCTTTTAGTCGCTGGCTTCTTGGGTATGAGGGCGTCCAACGCCTTTTGATCCATCAGTGGCTTGTTCTCCGATTCTACCAACTGAGTTGGTTTCCCGGGGAAGTCTAGCCCCTTGTGGAAGTTATCTAACCTCGCTTGTGTGACTATGGCGGCAATTTCTGCTAGGTGTGCCCGCATTGTACTGGCAAAAAGAATCTCGGTATCTTCGGCTGTGTCCATTACAGGATTTTCCTGAATTCTGCGGTGGACTTAATAGTCAATTGGCCTTGTTGCTTGTGTAAGTGCCAAATGGATTCCGTAAAGAGTGGAATCAGTTTTCTTCACGGTGCTCGACGCTGTGTCGTTCAGCGAAGGCGGAGTGTAATTCATCGAACTAGTCCTTGAGCAAGAATGTATAGCAATCTTGCGCTCTTCTTCAGTCAGTGGTGAACGGAAGAAGTCTTCTTCAATCGATTGGACTGCTTCAGTTAGCGCCGTATAGGATGTGAGATCTGTCACCGGTATCTTTGTTGTGACGTGAGGGTCCTCAGGTTCCCGATCGAGGTTTCTTTCCTAAAGAGTTGCTGAACCATTTCAGTAAACACCATTAGCTGTTCTTGGCTCATTGGTTCCTGGGTTTTTGCTTGTTCCATCGTTAAATAGTTTGAAGGAAAATAATATTTTAAAGTTTTTAAAGTGTAAAAAATTTTTTAAGTTGAAAATCTTTATGCTGGTAGAGTACTTTTGCGAAAGAAAAGATGATAAGGATAACACTAACGTGTAATTTACATTCTATAATATAAAAATTTTATTAGTTCATTTTATTTCACTTTATTTTTATTGCTTTGTAATTTTCGGTTTTGTTTTATCCAATAAGATGGTAACACATAATATGTATCATCCTCTGAAGTATAATATTCTCTAATCGATCTTTTTCTGATTTTTTTGGGGTTCTTTTTTATTTCCTTTTTCCATTTATTTTCACACTAATACGATTAATTTTATATTATTATTTTTTCCCCCAATAGGTTCAGATAATTTGAAACCCGCTAACAAGCTATAAAAATTAAAATTTAAAAAAAAAAAAAATTAAAATTAAAATTCATAATAATAGATATTCTCCTAAATTTTTGGTAACAAAATTTTTATTATAACACTCTTCAAAAATAGTTATATTTTATGTGACCCTGATAGTTATATAAACATATAGCCAATTTATAATATCATATTAACTCTAGGTTCCTACCCATAAATAATTTGTATCTATGTGGCGGCACAACTATGAAATCAAGCAATCTACATAGTACACTATTTCTACCATATCTGTTTTTACAATTCGAATCTACCTTTGTTTTTTTATTTGCAGAGATAGTCTTAGAATTTAGGAATAAAAAATTACTTATAAAAAATCTCAATTTTTTTTTTTTAATTTCATCAATTTGATCGAGCGCATCCATAATTAAGTCTTCTATATAGGAGCTAATTTGATTTAGTATTAACCAAAGTTTATAAGGCACACAAGCAAAAAAGATTTTATCTTTTATAATCCAAGAATCAATTATAAAAGCCGAGAAAGTTTCATGTTTTTGTTTTTTTTTTGAATCGAATTTTTTTTACTCAAGCTCATAGCTTTATGAAGGTTCATGTTAGTCGATGGTATGATTTTCCGCCTTAATTTTTCGATAGTTTTGAGCTAATTTTACTAGAATATTAGCATATCAGTGGCTTTTAAGTTATTATTTTTTTCTTAAACTTAGTATAACATTTTATTGAATTTTATTGTTAAGATTATGGAATTCATCTTTGTAGAAGAGATTTAGATGATATTTCTAATTTTTTCAAGGCTATAATTTTTAAAGGTTTTTTGATAACTTATTTTTTTTGAGAAAAAGAACAGTTTTGGATGTTTTAAATAAACTAGGTAACAAAAATAATTTGATTTAATTTTAAAGAAATGACTTTACACTATTTAGAAACAATTTTTCGAGTATATTTTCCTTTCAAAAATTGATACCTTTATTTTTAAGGAATTTTTAAAGAATAGTTGCAAAAATAGTCAAAAACAAATAACTTTAGCAGATAAAAACTGAAATTCAAAAAAATACTTTTTTATTTTTCATAGCCATAATTTTTTTTTGTACTGAATTTTGAATGTATATATAGAGGGTCTTTTAATATTTAGAAAGGTACTTTCTTTTTATAAACTTATGACTCGCATAAATTAGTAAGGATCTGTCAAGTTTTTTTCAAAATCAAATAACTTTATTTGTGAATAAAAGGTAGTATGAATAAAGATGTTGAAAATTTTAGCCGTTGTTGGAGAGAAAGTGGCTAAGCTTATTTATATAATAGTCTAATTTATGTGTCTAGCCTCGATAAACTAACAAGGATTGAATGATAACAACTATTCGATATCATTGTTCTATTACAATGGCATCGAATTTTCAGCTATTGCTAATCAACCCAAACAGGCATGACAGGCCGTCTGAGAATGTTTGAGTACCAAGAGTTTAAAGTAATTTTTTATTATCGGTTTAAATTCATGGTTAAATTTATATTTTTAAAGTTTATTTTGTTTAAATTTGTATCTATAAGTTATTGATATGTAAATAGCTACAATTCAAGGTTTTTTTTAGAATTAAAGTTTGTTAAAATTTCACTTTTTGAGAATAGTAGGGCTGTTCCAATACTGTGCGTATAGATTTTTTATAGCTTTTAATTTGTTCTCACGAAGAAATGCCTGAATATACCTTTTATTGATATATTGAAATAAACTCATCAAGGTTCCCAATTGGTACAACGGTAGAGGAACTTGTTTGAACCAGGATATCTACTTTTTTTATGCATTGTACCAACTTATAATATTTTTTAGTTTAAATAGATGCAAGTTTTAATAGCTGTGTGAAATTTAAAACCAACAGTAATTTGCCAGCTATCTGGCTCCTTAAAAAAAGCCAGCTGTTGACGATTTTTGTGAAATTCTATGAATTTAAAAACTCTTCGAAGAGCCATCTTAATCTTTCTAACTCGAATATTTCATTTCAATCCTTAAAAAAATAAAAGAGAAATTTATTATTATTCAACATACAATCCAAGTGTAAGTTTTAAAATGTATACCCTGTATGGACAGTGGTATCTAAATTGAACATTTTTTTAATTGGATAATATTCAATCAATAGCTACACAATCAATATTAAAATTTCAACTGTAGCACTTCCAGGTAAATAATGCTACAAAAGATTTTTTAACCCTTTTTGAATGGTTTATATCAAAATTATTTGCATATACCAAGATTTATGTCACATATAAATAATGAATCCCCTTCCACTCTATTTTTCCGCTGGGTTTGGGATGGTTACTCAAGAGATACTCGATATAAGCGCTGGAATCCCAACGATTCACTAACGATTGCCATGAAACTAGAGAACAGGGATTTGGAAAATCTATTAGTTAAATTTTGCAATGGAATTGATAAATGTATATCAGATTTCAACACTTTCTATAAAGAATCATCTTCTAAAAAATATAAAGTCCAAGAAAATAACACCTCGACTACAAAAAAATTTGACACAATCACCGAAAACAATACCTCTAACACTGTAATTTTACTAACTTTTTTGCTGCTTATTTTCTATTTTTTTTATAACTTTCTAACTATGTACTAAAAAAATTTATTTTTTATATAAACAGCCGGAAAAAAATTTTTTCAACGACGAAAACAGATTAGTTAAATACAAAGAGAGAATGCATAGGATCATAGTCTCGTTCTCAGGAATTCTTTATTATATTCAAGAGTTATTTGATAAAGAAAAAATAGAAAAATCTAAATTTAAACTTTCGAAAAGCTCTACAATAACTATATGCGATTCATTCGGCCTCCTAATAAAAAACCTAAATTCAAATTGTATAAGTTTAGAAACCTCAGATTCGATAGTAAAAACAATTTGGAAATTGCTTTCGCCTTTAGCAACACACAATATTGTTGATTTTTCTACTATATGTCCGGAAAAACATCGTTTCTTATTAAATCCTGCTGTATTTTTTTCTAACTCCTTTTCAGAGCCAATAGAGACTATAGAGTCTCGCTCATCTGAATCTCAGAGCAATAATAACCTTTTAAATGCTCTAAACTTTATTTCAAAGTCGTATAACCTTGTTCACATGGTCAAAGCTACAAAAAGTTCTAGTACACGCAATGTAATTGTCCAAATACTTTTATTATGTAAAAGTAAGCTACTGAAAAGTATTTTTATTAATATTCCATATGATTTCTCTTCAGAAAGTTCACCGTCAACCAATGCACTTCACTTCCAGTTAAAAATATTAACTGTTATCTTTTTTGAAGCATCTAAGGAGTTTAAAAAAATTGAATTTAAACAGAGCGACTTGTCTTATGAAAAAAATGATTGTGGTAGCTTAAGTCCTATAAATAAAAAAATAGACTCTGTTCAAAATCTTATTTGGCAAAAATTGGCAAGTAGCTCATCCTTTTTCTTAGATAGCTTTTTCTTAAAAGGACAGGATCTAATTTTATTTTATAATAAACGAAAAGATAAATCGATTAAACTCATATCTTATCTGTTAGATCTTCGTAGCTTATTATCCTCAATCGAAGCCTATTTAAATAGCTTTTCAATCTCTATTCTAAAATTTATTAGTCTATCTCAATTGTCAACTAATGCCATTGATAAAAAAGATAAAGGTAGCGATTATTCAAACTACATTATACAAGAGCCAAAGTTTAAAGGTAGATTAACAATCCCATCCTCTCTAAAATCTCGGTCATTGGAAAATTCTATCTCAACGTCCAGCTTAGATGCTACCATAAACGAAAGTGATTTTAATCTAAAAAGGAAATTCGACGAAACAGCACAAACTGTATGGGAGGAATTTAATACAGAGAAATATAATCTATATTTTAGAGAATTCTCGCTAGATGAAACGCTTTTTGACTCTGGAAAAGTTAACTCCATAGCACTTTTGTCAAGCATTGTTGATATCAATTGGTTCAAACCTTCGTTAATCGCCTCATACAGAATTGGAAATCTTATTAAAAAGGCTTCGTACTACTCTAACCTGGCTTTACTTCTACCTTTAACTAGCATATATGAAGATTTTTTTAAATTTATTCACTTGATTCTTTCGGTATTAAACAGCTTAAACATCAAATGGATATGGACACTAGACAAAAATGAGCTATTTAACCATAGAAAAGCTATACTTCTAGCCACCTCAGCTAAACAAGCAGATTTTGAGATTGAGGACACGTCATGGAAAAGTTCACAGTTCAAGCTAAACCCGTGCTCTTCAATAAATGAGTGTAAAACAGCCTGTAATAGACAGATAAAGTTATTGAACTACCACATGTTTATTTTTTTTTACTCAATTTCGTCCTTTAAGTACTGGTTTTATACAGATTTGGATGATAAGTCTGTAAAATGTCGTGATTTTTGTGGACTAAATATCACTTCTTACAGGAAACGATACGAATCAGTTGACAATCCTTCTATATCAATAACTAAACCACAGTACCTTCTAATGCAAGAAAATCTTGAAAAAATTATTAGTAGGTTTACTTTTTCTATAATGATTGATTTGATATGGATGTCCTCAAATATTATTTTTAGTAAAGAAGTTGATCATTCTTTTAAAGCTCTGTGTAAAGGGTGGAATAGCTTATCACATTCTTCAGGCGAGATATTAAAAATATCCTACACGATTATTGCAAATTGGTCCTTAAAGCATACTTGTATTTGTGCATTTGAGCCGTATCCAAGTGATTTGACCGGTGATATCAATAGCTACCAAAATAAGCTAAAAGATGCAATAATATGCGGGAAATTGCAAAGGTGGGCTGATTCTTTCACATTGGTATCTGAGTTCTCCAAAAAAAATTTTAACAAGATACCTAATGTAATTTCTAGCTTGATTAGAAATCTTGAAGCCAAAAAACTTTCTTCTGGAATCGAACATGGGTCTTCGCTTCAAACATACATCAGTCCTAGCTTCAAGTTTATTTACTTTGGAATTTTTAGTTGTATTAAGTGGATGAAAACAGTTTCATCCAAATCTCAGCTTCACGAGTCATATTCCTCTGGCTGGGAGTGGGCGAATTTACAAAGACTTCCTAAGATTTGTGCCAGAGATATGATTTCCGACATTCTAAAAATGATTACTGAGCTTTCAGCTATCCCACCTTTCCAACTTGATCCAAGAGTAAACTTCAGTTTGAAAGAGAGCTTCATTAAAGACGGAAGTGAGCTAATTGTCGAAAATGAGATCCTAAATCAAAATTTCACCCTTGTTTGCTTATATTCAATTATTATTAATAACATAATCTCGAATGACTCTAAAATATCACACGATAGTAAAAAAATTACGCCTTTTTACGGTGTTGAGAATTCGGATTTTAGCGATGTAAAAAGTAGTGAACTAGATTCTGAGCAAACAGGTTTTTTGGACGGTTCAATTAAAGCTTCAAAGGTTTGCTTAAATCATCTAGTTCCTTCAGAGAGATATATTCTTGATCTTTGGGCCCTGGAGGCCTCTTGCTTGATAGCATCACTATTGGGAGCAACAATAGATTCCAAAGATAAGAATTTCTACCACAATAATCATCGAGGTTACCGAGATAGTGATGACTATATTTCGCAAAATAGTCAACATAATACAAGTGGAAGCTCAGAGGAATCTTTTATCGAAAAACTTCTTAAAACTAAAAGCGATAGCTCTTCCAAGGTTCCAAAATCTGGTCTTTTAACTGACCCAAAGTCATACTTATTAATTCAGTCTTTTGTTTCAGTTGATCTACCAAGACTATTTTTTGACATAAAATATTTCTCAAAAACAGTTTTATCAATACGATGCTTGCAAAACTTAAAAAAATTCTCTGGAAATTGCAAATTCAAAGTTGAATCGTACCAGAATCTTTTTATAAAACGTAATTTTATAAACTTACAAATTTGTCAAAGAATTATAGCACATAATTTGTTGAAATTTCACACAAAACCTTTAGATCCTTTCAAGAATAAAATGGATTCAGTCAATTCTACTAATACTGATATTGGTATAGAAGTTCTAAACAACCAGAGTTTGGTTAAAAAAAATAACTTTTCTGTTTTTTCCCAGTGGTGGATTTCTACGCTATCAGTTGCAGTCAACGAAATAATTTCTTCTTCTAAAAAAATTGAAAAAAGCTTTCATGAAAGCGTGCTAATGAAATCTACGTATAATGATTCATGTAACAAATCTTTTGATTCATCACACCAACCTTGCCAGAGAGAAATCTTTAGGCTACCTTCTTTATCTTGCTTAGATTACATTTCTGGTAATAGTAAAAGCGTAACCCTAGCTTTCCATACAGCCAACTCATTGCTCGAACTTTTGCCACTAGTTCAATATAACGAACAGATATTAAACTCGTTAACATTTATAGAAATTCCAGAACAGTTAAAAAAAAACAAAATTGAAATGATTTTTGATAATTTTAAGCTAAAAAACAAATATTCAACTCTATCAATAGAAGATTATTCGTCCATTTTAACTAGTAAATCTTTATACGAATACTCAACCATCTCTCAAATAAAGAAGCCATTTAATACAAAAATCAATGTTTCACATAATACTCAAGGATATGGAGACAATCCTGTTATTAACGATAAAATTCAATTTTCTTCAGCAACCAAGCTTTTAACACTTTTTCTCTTTAACATTCACCAAATTAAGGCGCCGAAAAAAAATGCAGATTTGTTTCAACCCAATTCTATACTTTATAATCATTTGAACATTTTGCCTTCTTTAATGTCTAAAACTGAATCTCCCACAAAAGAAGGTTTATCTAAAATTATTTTAGAAGAATACATTTACAGCTCGACTTGCTGGAAGTTTCTTAGTTCCAACGTACACTCATTTTTGCAAAAAATAATCAACACTAAGCCTGGGTGGCTATCTGCTACGTCAAACATTTACGTGTCGGTGTTGATAGGTACTGGTCTTGTAAATAGTTTTCAACAGGAAGTAAATCCATTAAGATTCATAAAAAATAATATTCTTGCAAATAGTATCGAATCCATCGTTAATTTACACAAATCTAGAAATTTTAAATTTATTAACGATTGCACAAAGTTAATTGAAATTTTATTTAACTCTAAGCAGGAGCTGATTTTTGAAGTAGCTAGACTAGATGAAAATATTTACGAATATCAAAACATTCTTTCTGATAGTTTAAAATCTAACATTCATTACAGTCCCTTATCTATCTTAACTCAGTCACTCAGTTTTAGTCTTGGGTATAATATCTGTGACCATTCTAAAACAAACCTAAAAGAGAATTATTCTAGACTTCAAAGTAGTTTATATGCAGGCATTTTGGGAATTGGTGTAAGTGGCACAGATTCCGGCAACTTCGGCTTTTTATTTACTTATAATCAAGACAATCTCTTATGTCCCAATTCAAACCTAGAATTTAAATCATCTATACCTCCAAAATTAACACTTAACCCGTTTGATATTTGTATATTGGAAAATAATTTTGCTGAATCTAGTAGTATTGATGATTTATTTGCTGCAATACATGATCTCTCTGGAAAGCAGAATGAAAATAGTAATACTGTTAATATATCTCAAGAGTATGAAGTATTTAGAGAGACAGTTAAAAATGTGTTTGGTGTTATAAATATTTCATCCAATTCATTAAAAAATATTAATAGAGAATTTCAGCTAGGGTGGTATTCCGAGGTCGAAATTTATTTACTGCTAGCTTACAACATAATCTATCCAAAAAAAGGAAAGAACTTTTCAGATATACCATTTCTTTCCCAAATTAAAAGACTGACAAAAAATGGTTGCCTAACAGTGTTATCTGAGCTTATTTCCTGTACTTTTCTTGATAGTTCAAACTATTATAAACTTATCGATAATAAACCAAACAACCTATCGGGTACCTTGGTGGATATACAAGATTTTGAGAGGGTAAAATTTCATTTTTTAAGCATGTTCTGTGTAGGCGCCGAGTTTTGTGCTGAATATATACAGGAGCATTTACCAAAACTCATAAATTCAGATGATTTAGTGTGTATCAGCCTTTTGATCTATCTTCACCCAGTTTTAAACTCTAATACTTTCACAATTGGAAATAAAATCGCCTTCGCCGACCCTCGAAGCGAAAATTTTCAGGAACCATCCCAACATCCAGATTTAACTCACGAATCAAGTCTAATAATATCTAAATCCTTATTAAAGAACAACCTTAAAAAACTGCTATCACCTTTATTCAAATCTTTATTCTCTACATTTCAATTCTTTCACTTGGGTAAGAATAATATATTCAAAAAATCAGGAACAGGGGATGGTTTTTTACGAAAAAATTATATCTTTGAAGCTTTAAACAGCATACTTAGTTCAAATGAAATCGAAAGTCTTGCAATTCCCAGTATACAGCACTCTTCTTCAATATCAACTCTTCTGTATCATAGATATTTAAATACATATAAAAAGGATTTTAATGAAGTTCAAAAGTTTATCTGCAACTTACTAGCAAATAAATGCTCACAATTTACAATGTTTTCAAAAGATCCCAATTTAGACATTCCAGTTATTTTAAAATTCTCGCAAACAAAATCAGATTTAGAAAGCTTTATTGCCCCAGTTGTCGTCGTTTATAGCCATGAGTTCTTTAGCTCTATTTCACCTTTTTTCAATGGGGTCATTCAAAGTGGATTTTCAGAATGCCAGCTAATACAGATAAACAAAATCGTCAATCCTGAATTAGCTGAGTTATGCCCTTTTATTGTAGGGAGATGGTGTTATTCTGTAACGTTGCAAGATTTTATTGCTGATGACTTTATAAAAATAGTTAGAGCAACATGTCTGTTACTTAGTTTGGATTTCAGGAAAACCTGTTCTATGAAAAAATTGGAAATTTCCCTATCTAGGAAGGTATGTATTGGTGACCTTGTGATTTTTTGGACAGTTAACAGACCTAGAGAACAAAATATCTATGATTTTGAGACTACTAGTCATATGGACGAATTAAATACATTTATTGATTACTCATTATCTTCTTGCTATAGTCTGGTTGATGATGAAATTGAAATAAACTGCAAATGTAATTTAGACCAGCTTTTAGATTCTCCACCTATATATTGGGTTCGTACTTTTGCTATTTGCTCAAAATATTTAGCAGAAGCTTTATGCGACTTATGCTGTATACATTTATTAAATATGCTAGACAACGTCCACGATTATGCGAATACAATTCCTACGAATACAGATACTTCTATATATTACCCAGCTGCAAACTCTATTTCAAGTTTTAACATAAATACACTCGAAAATGGTATTTATAAGTCTTTTCCTAACTACACTGACGGTTTAATAAATAGCTACTGGCGTAATTTACCTGATTTATTATGGATTCCATTTTTTTACTCTATAGTTTGTTCAATATCGTCTACAAGTTGCAGTGATAGTTCAGACTCTAGAATAAACAATCCATCAATTTCAGATCTATTTAGTAGTGTAGCTTCTAGATCTTTGAGTTCAAATAACAACAATCTATGCTTTCCCAATTACTTTGAAAAAATTTACAAATTTGATTATGATTTCCCTGAAGTTTCTTATAACTATGAAAATCTAAAAGTTAGGAAATACTCCAATAAGCGCTTTTTTAAGCTAGAAAGACAAAATAGCAGCTCAGATACAGAGTATCCATTTTCAAGGTCTCAAATTTCACAATCTAAAGATAAATTCCTAAACATTTATCAGCGAGGTATTGAATTTAATAGTATTGATAATTTAGAAGATGTTGATACTGTTCCGCACGAATCAAAAATACATGTAGCCGAGTCTTCTATTAGGCTAGTTATATCCAGTAGCGGCCTTTTACGTTTTGCTTCTGGTATATCATATCAGCTTTTTAATTACATTTTTTCGGCGATTACCAGCAAGAAAAGTTTAAATAACCTACAAAATTCGGAAAATATAAATGAATTTTTGGTTAAATTATATAATAAGATTGCTTTTGATAGGATGTTTATACCAGATGTTATTCAAACTTCAGAGAATAACAGTGGAGGTAGCGAGGAAAAGCCTTCTGCGGTACAAATACCTGACGAATATTTCGAATTAAAAGATTTTCTAGAGTTGATAGATTTTGACTGCTCAGTATGGGAATGCTTCGAAAAAGATATAATTTATGAGTACAACAAGCAATTTGACCAGTAAAAAACGAATTTCTTTATTATTTTGATATTTTATACTTTTCGTAAAAACCGCCATTCAAAATAAGATTCGCCATGAAAGGCTTAAAAGAAAATACATTTTAACCTTTTCCTGTCCTGCAGTCTATATAAAATGAAAATATTGATTAGCCAGTAGTGTATAAGCAGTTTTATTATTTCCTCCTATTCTACATAAAAGCAATATTTTATTGAATTTCAGAAATATGTTATTTTTTTAAAACAAAATTAGTTATATTAGGTATATCAAGAACACCCTATTGCACATTAAAATACTTAATGCACTAAACAATTTAAACGGTTCTATTTTGTACAGTTCACTAAATGCCTGAAATCAAAATATCCTTTATTTTTAATTATGCTAACATTAAATTTTTATGCTACAATCAATGGATTTTTGGGTTATTTTTACAAATATATCACAAAATCTAGATTTTTCTTTTTCTATTTTAGCTAAAAGTGAATTTAAATAAAAAATCATATACTAATTCTTTATTATTTATCTGTTTACATATTTAAATTTAAAACTTTTTTTCCAAGCTTACTGTTCTGATATGATAAAATCTGATTTAAAAACGTATAGAAAGCAATAAAAATAATACAGGTAACTTCAAACAATGATTTTAGGCAAGTTAGTGTGATGTGAAAAAATTCAAGTAAACCCTGGATATCTTTTATTCAAGATAAAACAGAATACTTCATATAAGAAATTTTCAAATAAGGTGCATAATTATGTCGTCAAGAAATTTTATGCTATGTCAGTACAATATCAAAAAAAAAAAAATTACGATTTGAAAGAGCACATCATGAGATAAAAGGCTGAACATCACTGTTATAATTCATTATCGTAAAATGTGACCTCATTTTATGGAAAAAAAACTAATATTATAAAATGTGATGAATTCATTGCAAGATAATTTCTGTAAAAAGAGCTATATTAAAATTAGTTATTTTTTATTGATGAAAAATGGAGACTGTTATATTAGCTGGATATGCGAGAAGGGGTAGTAAAAGAAAAAGAACAATAATATATTGGCTAATTTTGCGATAATTTGGGTAATTGATTATGCTATGAGCTTTTCGCTAAAATATTATTAGCCATAGTATGGTATATAAGAGTAGAAAGTAATTATTTTGCTATTTTAACGAAGAAAAAAAAAGATTATTGGGAAAAGGCTAAGACACAAAAGGGAGATTATATTAAGAAAAGAGATATTTATAAAAAATCCAGACCTATTTATGCTGATTTAAATTGAAATTTGTGATTATAGATTTTTGATTTTTGATTTT
>LSSN01003321.1:0-41276 GCA_001970855.1 Smittium culicis | reverse complement strand
TAGCTGGATCGTGGATCGATTCTGATATTTTGAGCAATTTATCAGCACCTAACATTGCCTCAACAATCATCAAATCAACGCTTTTAGCTACAAAAATAAAATAAAATAAAATAAAAGTTCAATTACTAAACTTGCATTAAAAAACTTTCTTATAACAGTAAATAGAAAAATTTTTGGAAAAAAAAAATTATAAAAATTACCTGTTTTGTGAGAATAGATTTTTTTGTGCAGGCTATATCTCGTATGGAACAGCTCGTATATATTAAAGGATTCTTTTTGGTCAAAGCATATGTGACTGTCAATTACTTTAGAGCTCAGAATAAGTCTAAAAAAGATTTATATAAATGTTTTTTGCATACAAATATAAAGGTAAAAATAGAAAAATTAAAAAAAAAAGGTTATGGTAAAAGTTATATTATTTTATAATGAATATTAAAAAAAACAGAAATATATATATAAAAGTTACCTGGTGTGATCATAACTGCTCTTTAGTCCAACGTAGTAACAATCTCGTGAAATGTAGTCAAATTTATCTACGTCTATTCCGTTAATTTTGTTTGCAACAATTTCAAACAAGAACGATTTATCTTGCTCGACTCTAATAAAGTTAATAGAAATTTTATATGGAAGCACAAATTAATGAAATTTTCCCACTAGCTTTGTAGAAAATGTAATGAAGGATGATAGTGGTAAAATGAAGAGGTAAAGATTACGATGATAAGCATTTGGTGCCGGATATCAAGTCTTTTATCAAATTTATTTCGCTAGCTGTCAGTTGTATTCCATTCTGTTTGATTAAATGGTCAAACATCATTATTGAGCCATCTTCGTGGCACCAGTTATTATTTGGAATTGATCTCTTTAAAAAATCGCCATCAAACAAATGGCTGAATGGACCGTGGCCTACGAATAAAAAAACAAAACAAAACCAGCGGTTAAAAAAATAATAGTTTGTTTTGGGAAATAAGAGAGGCGATAATAGATTAAAATTTGATTGATTAGGCTAGGATTAAAACAAAGGAGAGTATTAAAAACGTGAATAAAGAATATTGAAGTATAAAAACCTAAGTCATGACATAGACCAGCGATTGTGACGCACTTGACGTCTGAGTCAGATATATTAAGCTCAGGTTGATCGTCTTTAAGGTGCATTATCATAGCATTTGCCAAATGACACACGCCTAAATTTACAAATTAAAAACATGCAAAGTTTAAAAACTAAAATAGAAATAGAAATAAACAAGGAGCGACCAAGTACCAATGCTGTGTTCGAATCTTGTATGAATTCCTCCAGGATAAACAAAATTGATTGTGCCTAGCTGTTTCAAATATCTAAGCCGTTGAAACTGCGGGGTATCGATTATTTCTATTGCGTATTCAGGGATCTTGATATGACCCTGAAGTATAAAGTAAAGAAAGTTAGCAAAATAGAACACTGATTTAATAAAGCTAAAGGTTGAGAGTTATGTGTATATGTTTAAATAAGAAAACATACGTAGATTGGATCGTTGATGTACTTGAAAAGCGACATGATTTTCATTGTATGGGCTACAATTGAGAAATTAAAAAGCTTTTTATATACTTTTAAGGTATATTTTGTATATTGTATGTATGAACTGTGAGCGGAAAAGATATATTGTAATAGAAATAGTGGTAGTTTATGTGTATTTGCGGAGACTGTAAAGACGAGGGTGTATAATAAGAGTATATAAAGAGCTCCAATAAACTTTTGGGTAGATTACTAAAGTTGGAAAAATGGGGAAATAGAGTAAATCGAGAAGAGCTGGGTTGGGTTGAGTTGAGTTGTGAGGGGCTTAGATAAAGCCTATTATATGAATTCAGACTCGAAGGAAAATAAAAAGAGCTAAGGAGGTTTTAGTATTGGAAATAAAGTCTCGCTTACAAACTAAAAATAAATCTAATTTTAAATTCTCGACATTTTATTATCACTAAAAAAAATAAGGTTTAACCAAATAAGTTTCAAGAATCCAACGCCTGTTTATTTGATTCGCCGATAGACTATAATCATTAAACTCGATTGCGAATTAAAGTTCAATTTAAATTTTTATCACTTTATACTATAAATTTTAATAGTGTCGAGTTAAGCTCTAGCCTTTGATGATTTCTAGTAACTAAGTTGGAGTAGGTAAGGAGCAGCTAGTATAGTGTAGCTATTCTTAAATTTTAGTCTATATTTTCCAATAAAATCAAGAATAATCTCTATTATATTAAAGTACTTAAACTTAGACTTTGACTCGTAGCCATCAAATAAACTCCCATCGTTACAAAGATAAAGTTTACTTTAGTGTATTCTATATCTATCTGGAAAATATATACGATTACTAATAAGCTTTATAAATAGCCAAGCTTATGAGCATGTTAGATAGAATATAATGTATAAAAATATCATTGATTAAACGCTATTTATGAATAATAAATCCATCTATGCAAGTTAGTCAATATTATTATGCGTATTTTTAGAATATTCATAATAAGTAATATTATAAAATTTATTTATTTACATAGCATATTCTTTTTGTAGAATATTCTAATTTTTATATATAAACATCGATACTATTGTATAATAACAATATAATAACTTGTAACGTCGAAGATATATGCTTACTTCTTTAGCTTAGGGATTATTTAAAAGTAATAATCAAACCAATTGCTGAAGTTGTGTATATAATTGATCTCGATTGTCTATTATTTCGAATAAAATATTTATTTGTATCACATTCTAGTAAATTTTAGATAGTTTATAAAAGTTACATGCTGAGGATATCTGTTTTAGCAATAGTATTAATATACATATATAAATTTAAATGTGAAAATTCCTATATTTGGATTAATTTTATAGATTTTAAAACATTCCTGTAAAAGCGATTTTTAAGTGGCGAAAGTGTGTTTTTTATTTACCATAAAGTATATTTTTTTCCATTATACTAAAAACAGCGAATTTGAATTGGTACCACTTATGGAGGTGACAGCCTTTAAGAAGGTGAGTCGTTATATTTTTAGTCAACGATCCAAAGTCTTTTGTGTTAATAATATAATTTTGTTGTAGGTGTGTCGATAATTGTTAATTCACGAGTACAGTCTTGTATTATTTTTTTAACTGATGGATACTTATCAGGTCGGCTAGTTTTATATCGACGCAGATATAGAATCTATCAAGCGATAAATTAGAAATTTTTTTATGCTAGTTATTTCAGTTATTCGCATTTTAAAATAATTTATCCTACTAGTATAAGCCAAAAAGCTTAAAATAAAAATGGCTGAGCTTCATTGGTCTGGAGTTAATTAAATAGAGACTTAATACGTATTTAGGAGCCGTTATATCAAGCTGGCGATTAAAGATATATATTTTATTGAAATTTAAAATTACGGGTTTGGGCAAAATATGTTTTTCTTGTGGAAGGGAATCGGGGAGTTTTGGTATTAAAATCGGATCTATTTTTTCCAGACTTTTCCGTTTTGTACCAGCAATTTGATGTAGATACCCATTGGGAAGGCAGACTCGATTACTCTGACAATTAACATGCTTGAATTTAGCAAAGCAAAGCAAAATAAATTAAATATGTACATAAGAGTTAATTGAAAAATACTGTGTACTCCCAAAACTGATCTGCGCCATTACATATTTGCCAGTAAGATGTTTGCGAAAATAAACGCAATTTATCGCAGCTAAGGTGGTGCTTCGCCATTATTATTTGGAACAAACGCCAGAATAGACAAACAGTAAACAAATACACATAACTATTCTAGATGGCTGAAATCTGCTAGGACGAATATACACGAATGCGCACAAAGCTGCACTCTCGCTCAATCATCTGAGCAGTATCGGCCAAAACGCTCTACCCGTTACTCGATTACTGGACATATGGCTGCACAGGTATGCATATAAAGCCTTGAATAATTAGATTCATAAGCATATACATGGGCAGTAGACCACTGCTAGGCCCCAATTTCTCAGCCAACTGCATTTGTTGGTAGCAATTCAGTCCTTAGATTCTTATAAGCATAACTTTTTAAGAGCTCAGATTCCAAAAATAGAAATTTCAAACAAGAATCGTCAGCGAATCAGCATCGTTAATAAATTAATTTGAACTGAACGAGAAATTAATTAGAATTTTGTTGTAGTGCACAATGTAAAATCCGCCCATTTTTCGTTTTCTCATCCAATATTCGCAGTTTTTTGATTCATTTATTGTTATAAATACTTTTTTTTTATTTTTGCTTTTTTTAGAAAATATTTCCACTGCTTTGGGTTATTCACTAAAATATTTTCGTTACTTTTTGGCCCTAAATGTGCTTGAAAATCCAACATTTATTTTTCTTCGCTGCCTTTCGATCTCAACAAAATATTTAATTTCTTTAATCCCAACAGTTTCTATAGAAATCCTCATCTCCCATACGGATCGCTCTTACTTTTAATTTCTCATACTATCAAGTCTAATACTCTGATCTCTATCTGAACGTACTTGAGCTTCGACCCTTTACTCTTTTACTAACTCTGACCTTTTGGTCTTTTACTAACTCCGACCCTTTACTCTTTTACCAACTCTGACCCTTTGGTCTTTTACTAACTCCGATCTACTTATCCTATTATTCCTCCTTTAAAGTATATCAACTTACTTAATTCTTAATTTATCAAAATTTCCATAACAAAAACGGAGCAAAATTTCAAAGCGCATCATTACACCTAATATTAAGTTATCTCCTTCGCTCTCCTCCTTCAAAATATATATTTAAACTATTGCTTATTATGTTTCATAGCACCTTTATTCTAACTTACGATTTCTTGTAAATATCTCCAATTACTTTAGTTTTATGACTAACTTTATTTTTTAAAAAATATTTCTCTTTTGAATTTCTTATTACTTTCCTTTTTTTTTTTACTATTTCCCAATACATAGTCATCATTCATAATCCCAACCTATTTAGTGCCTTATAGCACAATCTATTTTACTTTAATTTAAAAAATATTCTATATACCTTCACTTTCTAAACCCTACCTCCTCCTCCCCCCCTCCTCTCTCACGCTCTTTCTTCTACTAATAACTCGCCATTATATACCAACTTACTGTGCTCTTGTTCACTCAAATCGCCCATCTCCCCCCTCCCATATTTCCGGAAAACGCTTTTTAAACTCTATTTGCAGTATATCGTGATTATTGTTCAATCAGAATCAATCTGACTTTTGCCGAAAAATATTCAAAAAATGAGTAGAAAGCAAGATTCTTCTAATCTTAATGTTCGTTTCAGCTTACCTCAAGACCAAGAATTAGAGTTGAACCTTGATGATACGACAAATTCAAACACTGACACAAAAGATACCTCTAACGAATCCGATACTCATGATACTGTAATTCCTATAGACCAAACTAACCCTGATATCCATAAAGACTTTGAATATTCTCACTCAAGAACTGAAAGTACATCAAGCGTTAATAAATTACTGTCCCATACATCAAAAAATTTGTTCCAGAAAATAAGAGGTTCCCTCGATATTTTCTCTCCCGAATCAGTCAAAGATTCTCCAAACTCTTTAACCCCCAAACCAGCTGAAGCTCTGAAAAGTCTACCTTTGGAAATAGATACTATTCATATCCCTAAATTAGATCCCCCTATAAAAGTAAGAAGTCCTGTTATCAGGTCAAACTCAAAACTAAAGAAAAAGGCTAGTGGCAAACACTTTAAATTCGCCAAAAAAAATGAAGCCAAGACTTTGGCTTCCGCTAAATGGCACCCTGCTTTACGCTCCTCAAAACTCAAAATTAATTCCTTAGACACCTCTGTTAGCCCCAACTCAAGCTGGAAAAACACCCCAAGGCTCAATCGTGCTGGCGGAAAACACTATGCTGAATTTCGAAGCAGAGCAAATAGCCTTTCTGACAAAGAAAATGACATTAATCACGAAATTAATATGGCTTATGACCTCCAAAAAGACCTTGAATACGCCATTCCCATTGCTATGAAAATGATAAGCGACTCTGCCGCTAATAGCGCATATCACTCAAGAACCGGAAGCTTTAGTAACCAAGATTCTACTTTTTCTCCAAATCATAACTCCAATCTCAACTCCAATCTCAGCTCCAATCTCAACTCCAATCTCAACTCCAATCTCAGCTCCAATCTCAACTCCAATTTCAACTCCAATTTCAACTCCAATTTCAATTCCAATTTCAATTCCAATTTCAATTCCAATTCCAATTTCAATTCCAATTTCAACTCCAATTCTAATACCAATACTTCTAATCTATACCAAAACCTCCACTCTCGCCAATTAAGCAGCAAACCTAGCGACATAAAGTATATTAATGCTCGCACATTAGACGGGTTTAATTACAAAATAAATCGTGGGTCTACTGGATTAGAAACTGATAATGTACCTCAAAACAAATTCCTCGACGTTGAAAAAAGTTTTTCTACAAATAATACAAACTCGCCAAGTGGTCTCGGATCTCGACCCCCAAGCGAATTCTACAAAAAAATCCATAATGTTAGCGTAAATAGACGGTTTATGATCAAAATGTGTTATAGCTTAGGAAGCTATGGTTCTCCTTATTATAGAATGGATACTACTTTACCCAGAATGGCTGCTTTTTTGGAAATCAATGCCAAGTTCATGACATTTCCTAGCTTTATTTTGATATCTTTTGAAGAATCTAAAGATCAATCAAGTAAAACTGAAGTAGTATCTATCGATCCTTCCTATAACCTCCACAAACTTGACTTGACGGATGCGCTGTTTGAAGACGTTGTATCCAGCAAGATATCTGTTGAAGACGGATTAAAGGAAATCAGAACCATCGCAAAAATGGAACCTTTATACCCTATACACATTAGATTTCTATTCAATAGCTTAGCTTCTATGGGAATATCAATGGTGGCTTATGGCGGTGGGTGGTCCGAATTATGGATATCTCTACTGCTAGGAATTTTAGTTAACATTCTATCATTTGCATCAGAAAGGTATTATGGATTTAAGAAAGTCTTTGTCTTTACTGCATCGCTTCTTATTGGATTTATTGCAACAGCGCTAGAGAAACACGCTTGCTTTGGCTCGCTAACTCTTTCTGCCCTATTTTACCTTCTTCCTGGTCTTGGTCTTACTGTGGGAATTATGGAACTTGTTGCCGGCAGCTTAATTGTAGGAACAGTCAAAGTATTCCACGCCTTGGTTGTTACTCTAACCCTTTCATTTAGCGCACAGGTTGGAAGCACCCTATACAACGCTATTTTTCACGGCTATACAAACAAAAGTTCTATAATCAATCTAGACAACTGTGTGCCAATGGATAAGAAATGGATTTTATTGTTTTTCCCTGTCTGCATGTTCAGTATCTTTGTGTATCTAAACACACCAAGAAAAAGAATTCCTATCTGCTTGGCTTTATCTACCATCATGTACGGAGTATTTTGGGTCCTCAACGATGTAGCAAAACTAGACTACTTTGCAACTGTCGCTGCTTCTTTTATTATCGGAATCCTCTCTAACCTTACTGGTAAGTATTTGGAAATTCCGCCATTTTTGCCTCTGCTACCTAGCGTTATCATGCTTGTCCCTGGAAGCATCGGCGTGAGATCATTATCTGCTCTCTTAGACGGCCAGCCGATGACGGATCTTATAATGAGAATGATTTCATCATGCTTGTCTATTATGATCGGCCTATTTTCAGCGGCATTCTTCATTTTTCCCTCCAGAAAAAACAACACCGCTCTGATAACCTTCTAAAGCGCCTTGGTACATTATTTTTAAAAATCACTGTATATATTTATTTTTTTACATTAAAAATTTCAAGAAATAAAATGCAAATTGAAAATCATTTATTTTTATTTTTTATTCGTAAAAAAAAAAAAAGGATAGCCAAATAGAGGATTTAAAAGCTGTATAAACAAATGTACAGTGATGTTAATAATGAATTAATACTCGTAGTTATTAAATGAAAAAATAAATTAAATATTTTGAATTAGAGTGCCTTATGCCTTCTCCTATAATAAGCCTCGAGTAAAAAAAAAAGTTTAATATAAGTACTAACTTATGTATATAGCCTGTGTAAATATAAAAAGTTTTAATATGAATAAAGGTTGAAAACACAAAAAATCTTGATAAGTTATCACTTAATCAATAGACATTTTATTTGATTGAGCCTTCTTGGCATCGTTTTTTCTTTTTAGCATAATTAAAGAGGATTGCTGGGTATTGCCAAGCACGGAAGTTGAGCCCATTCCTGCAGAAAATTCCGACTCCTTTTGAGTATAAGCTGGTACTTTTAACTGCCTCAATCTGCGTTTATGGACTTTACTAACTTTGTGTTTCAAGTTAGCATCCGAATCGATGAAGTATTTGTTGCATTCGATGCAGTAGTATTGCCCCTCTCCTGGTAAATCGGCATCCAATTCTTGTTTTTCGAGTTTTTCTTTGCTTTCGGGTAACAAATCCTGTTGAATTTGGTCAAGATCCTTGGTCTTTCTCTTTAATCGATATTTTTTGCTGATATCTTTAATACCTTTATGTGTCCTCGATCTCCTTAATCTACCCATACTGATGTTTCTTGTCTTAAATTACTATAGCTATGAAAATAATCAACAACAAAAGATAACTGATTTTAAAACATACGAGTCGAAATATCCACTTGTTGCGAAAATCATAAAATTCATGAAAAAATTAATTCTAATAAAAAAAAAATTTTCTATGAAAAAAAATTATTTTTTTTCAATGAATTTATAACCTCAGTAAAGCAGAAAGTAATGTATTGGCTATCGCAAATTTTAAATAAACCAATTGGAAATTAAAGTGGATTATTGTTTATAGCGAACTTTTAGTTACTGAATTATAATTGATAAATACAAATGCACAAATATCTAACCTAACTTACCATTGGTTATCTTGTGATATGTGACCAATTACCTTATCAAACCTTTTAGTCTAATACAAATCATCTATATTATTAACTAATCCTTAGCCTCTCATAAATTACTATTTAAAAATTACTTACCATAACTAAATATTACCTTTCTATCTATCTATCACAATATATGGATTATATTTTTGCATACGAATCGCTTAGAGTTCAAAATTTTTTGCAGTAGCTCTAATTAAATAAAATAATTTTCCCTAGAAATCTTTTCATGTAAATTTTTGATTTTTTTTTTTTTTTTTTTTTTAACCACGGAATTTTATTGGTACGATAACAATAATAGAAAATACGCGGTAAATAAACTAAGAAAATAGAAATTTAGTGCAAGGCATAAAAAAACTAATATTCTAATACTAATAAATTCCTCTGCCGGTCTACCGGCTGCGTACCTAAAGGGAAATGGGATCAATCTACTATCCGAAAGATCCACCCAGGCATTGCTTCAAGTTATGTAAATTTTTGAATCCCTTTTAAAACCACTGGTATTTTTTTGCACTAAAATGCCCATGGTACCACAAATTACTTTCAGCTTTATATTGACCAAAAATTGATTATAGACTCTTTAATATACAATTTTGTTATACTAATATGTTTATACATGCCAATTATCTGAAATTTTCATGAGATTTTAGTTTTTTTTTATGTCTTTTATACATTTTTAGGTTTTATATTTAGCATAAATAATACAGAAAATAGAATACGGTAATTATACTAAACCTAAAATATTTTAATACGTCAACGTATCTATTCTACCAATTTAAATTATATCATCTTATTTGACAAATATTCCTTTGAAATGTAAAAAAAATTTAATGGCATTTCTTAATATCAAAAAATTTTTATATCTTCATAAAAAGTTCCATACTTATTTTATAGGAGGAATATATAAGCATTTCACTTTGGTTTATCGATGAAAATACTTCAAATTCCATGCACTTTAAATGCAAAATAAATATCCTTTATACAGTTTATACTTTTTCATATACTAATTTTTTTTTTCTTTCAGCTTCTTAGAGTCTTTGAAATTTTTTATTTTATTAAAAGTATAACCTCTATTAAAATTCAGTCTCTTAAAAAGATATATATATTTCAGATTCGTAGGTGGTGCGACATTTCTTTCTTAGAAATTTTATTTTTTTTAATATATTCTAAATACCATTTTCTATTCTCTAATATGATCTAAAGATATATATAATAGAAATGAATGGATAAATATAGTATAAAAAGTTCCGTTAATCAAATGAACCATTCGTATATATACATCAAATCGTTTTAAAGTTGTTAATGCTCTTATTTCATATTTCATTTAAAGTTTTTAGGATATTATATTTTAATAGCAAATAAAAAAAAAGATACCTCCTAATTACCACTTTATAAGATTCTTAACATAGCTACAGGTTTTTAGGATTCAGAAGTATCATTTACAGACTTTTCTTGGACTTAGAACTATTTACCTGTTACATTAATAGTAAATATCGTTTATTTAAAATGACGTTACTCAAGAGATATATTGCAAATTTTCTAGAACTCATTAAAGTAATTATTTGTATTTCAAAATAATCTTAAAAACCTCATTTGGAACTAAATATATATATTTAAACTAATAAAATACTGAGTTTATTTAAAATAATTTTATTTATATATGATGAATGTAAGAACCTTTTATTATATATATTTAGATTAGGAATTAAAATATAATAATATAAATTGCTGCGATTCTATGGTTTTTTTTAGACTAGATGTACTTTTTTTCGGTGCATAAGCGATATTGTGAATTATTATAATCTTAAAAATATCACTAAGAATTAATTTTTTCAAATTCTTTATGCTTATCTGCTTCAATTTTATCATAAAAATCTAAAAACTTTTGAATGAATCCAGTAGCTAGGTCATTGAATTTTTCTTCTGCGTCGCATAAAGACCTATACTTACTTGAGATATATACGTAGTGTTCACGTGGTATACATACACTATAATCATTAATTAAATGACTTTTGAACTTGTTGATTTTATCCTTTAGTTTGATTTCTTTTTCACTTTCGCTTTCTTCTCTATCATCTCTCATAAAATTATACTTTTCACAAATTTGATTTTCGTCAAATGCTTTGATAGCATTAAATACCCCTTTAAGCTCATTCTTCAAATCATCTACATACTGTTGATATTCTACTATGTTTGAATATTCATTGTATTTGGGTAGGTTTGTATAGAGAGACATATTTTCAAAATCTTGGCTCATTTTAATGATATTTTCTTGGTGTATTTTAAGTAAAGCATAGTCTTGGTACAACCCGGAGTAAACATAAGAAATACTTTCGAGAATTTTTCTTTTTCTTGATTTGTTAAGTTTGCAAGAATAACTAGATTGCTTTTTCTCCTGTTTAAATTCGGAGCTATCGCAGTATTTGTCCTTAATTTGTAAAAGAATTCCATGGAGCGTATGGTAGTGCGATTTAATCCGAATATAACTCTTTTCTGCATCCTCTGAAATATTGCTTAGACAAACTCGTTCATTTTTTCCACATCTATTATCCTGGCCATTTATCTTGGGGATAGTTGTACTATTTGCATTAAAGAAACCTTGGTAGAATGCAAAATTTGAACTGCCATTATATACTTTAGTATCTACACAATAACACGCCAAGTTCATTAAATTTTTAATTGTATCATTTGTAGTCTGTATTGAATTTATATTCCCCATTAGTAAAGTAATTATAGTTACAATAAAGCTTTCTTTTATAATATGCATATCTATTTAGTAGCGAAAATAATTTTTATTATAGATAAAAATATTATATAGACTTCTATGGGATACAACCTAGCTTGCTAAATTAATATAAAAAATATAGATATTTTTCGTTTCGATCTTAATATATACTACGAATAAAAAAACTAAAAATAAATTGATAAATTTTTTAATAAATTTATTAAAATTTATAACTACTTTAAAATTTAAAACCTAAATGCGTGTTTAAAATCAAAATTCGAATGCTTTAGATATAAATAAACTTAAAACCTTTATTAGTTGACATAAAATAAGAATTGAGAAATATGCATACTTGAAGATCATAATTTATTTTGCATACTGCAATACACTTTTTGATATATATAATATTGATCTAATATAATATCAAGCTATCGTAAATCTATATTAAATGGATATCCGTTATATTAAATTACCAAAGATATACTATACAGAAATCATTTCAAATTAATATAATTTTATTACCCGAGACCTGTATCATATAAAATTAAATATAAAAATTTATATTATTATCTAAACTTTAAATTTTATTCTTATAATAAACATACATTTATTCAAGTTTTTCGTAAATATTGGTATAAATTAATTGATTTAAATTAATTAATGATACCATTAATATAACTTATACTCATTAGATGCATATACCTATATTATCTTTTGTCCGCTGTGGAACAAATATATTAATTAATAATTTTAAATTCCCTTGAACTAGATATTAAGTAATGTATTTAATAAATAAATTTTATCAACTAAGAATTCAAATGTTATTATCATTAATTATATTAACAATTATGAAACAATTAGGTTTTTTACAAAAAAAATTAGCCTATACTCACTCTGATTTTCTGTTTATCTTTGTTATCACTTATTCGAATCTATAAAAAAAGATTTAAAAAGTAGAGTATATAAATGTAAAATTTTTTGGTATTATAACAAAATTTTCAATTAGTATATTCTTATGGGAAGCAGAACTTATTTTAATATAAATTCTATTTGTTTTTTTATATATGATAAAGGGATTGGTTTAATCTGGTAAAGGATTCAATGATTTTTTACAATCAAACCAAAAATAAAGGTCACACTTATAAGCAGGAAAAGATTATTACTAAAAGTTCTGCACCTTGAAATAATCTCCGATATATGTATGAATATTCAAAATAAAATTTAACCTCTTTATTAAATTCTTAATATAAATCAAAATCCGTAAAATAATTCACGGTTTTATAGAATTAAAAATAAAGTATGATTAATATTTCATTCTAATAAAAAAAATAATTAATAACTTTAATAATTATTATTATTTGCTAATAAATTTCTGCGCAAAGTTTCGACTTTAATTAAATTTAAAAACTAAATATCTAATGAGATAATTATTAAAAAGAAATATATATCTACTTATTTTTAGTTAATATTGTCTATAGTTATCTAGTTACAAGAAATGGTATAATTTTAGGAATTTAAAATTTATTGTGCGACATGACATTATTTCTCCCATATAATATATAATGCTAAAACAAATTTAAAATGCAAAAAAAATTCATTATAGCGAAATTAACACCAAATTAATCTCACTTTAAATAAATCAAAATATAATCTAAGATAATTATGAAATTAATATTTTTTTATGAGCTAGGTTTCTGCTATTTGTAGTATTTAATTTTTCGATACACAAAATTGTGTTGCAAAATTTTCCAAAAAAAAAATAATGGAATATCATAATTATTATTAACTTACAAATTATAGTAATATTTTCATATTATTTGATATCCTGTGTTTTTTTTTTTATTTTTTTTTTGTCTCGGAAAGTTTGTTAAAGTTATAATCCTGTGTTTTTAATAATAATACTATTACATTAATATAATAATAATAATTAATATACGCTTTAGATTTTATTTGTAATATAATGTATTTTTTATTTTAATCGCCTTATCATTATTTAAATAAGCTATTTAATATAAAAAAATTGATTCACTTTATAAATTCATATCATACTTCTAGCTAATGCACTTGCCAGTATATAATATAATTGTGATTTAAATAATAATTTAAAGCAATATAATTGTCAAAATCACATTTGTAATTAATCAATCTGCGAGCAAATTTCTACTTTTCGAGGTTCCTCTTTATCTTCCTCAATATCATTGGCTCAATCTTTCCTTTACTTCAACGATCTCTTAGCCCTTTCATTTCCTATATATTGACAGCAGAATCTTTCGTATGAAGTTTATAATACTCAACAAGTTAAATTATTCTTAATTTCCTAGTTCATTCTACACTTATAATTTGTATACTAAATAAATCTTTCAAAAAAATATCCACCTTGACAATAATAGATATATTCATATTAAAAATGTATCTAAATCTATTTTAATCATAATTATATACTCGAAATGGATTTTTTTAATAGTTCATCGGTGCTCATTAAAAATATAAAAGTGTGTTTTTGTGCTTAATTGTGGAAAATTTTTTGTATAAATATCATCTTTCGACGATAAAAATTATTTTTTATTTATTAATATATTATTTAAAGCACTAATTTTTACAATAAATGCAATAATGGTTTATTTTTGTTTGTTATTAGTTTAAATTTATTATGCTGAATTTGCTTGATACAACTTTAATTCCAATAAAAACCTTTAAATGATACTTCAAAAATAAGGAAAAAGATTTTTAAATTTTTTTTACGATAAGAATCAAAATTAAATAAGAAAAAAACTTTAATTTTACTATAATAAATATTATATTCCATTCTAGATAAAACTAAATTTATTATAGATATTATACTAATGGATAACTTTTAGGATGGAGAGGAGCTTTTTTATTCCTTGTAATTTTATTTATTTAAATTTAATGAGTTGTTTTTATTGGATTATTTTTTAATACATTTGATAATATTTTAATTAAATTTATACTCCAAATAAATTTTGAAACCAAGGAAAATTAAACTAGAAAATTTTCCGCACCTCACAAAAATATCCAATATGCATCGATATCTTTACTAAAAAATTCATAATATAATCTATATTAATTGTGTCATTTTTTTAAAAAATTACGATTTAAAATAATAATTTTATGCGAGACATTTGCATTTTTATTTACTTTTTTTATATTTATTATATTTATCTTTAAAATTATGGTTCATATTATTTTTGGTTTGGAAATTATTAATATTGATAAAAACCAAGTATTTTTTCGCTATAAAATTGCGATAACTGAATATAAATACTAGCGCATAGCTATACACTTTATAGGTAATTAAGTTAAATTTATTATTTTTAAATCAAATTTATCTATAAATTAAATATCTAAAATATTAGTACCCACATTTTATATCGAATTTAAAATGTTTATCGTAATAACTTTATCAAATATACTACACTATAAATTCTATAACATATCTTTAATTTTATAGCTGGCTAAATATAATTTTTAATGTATTTTTTTCTATTTCACCTAAATTTTAAAAAAACTACGTTTTTTCTGGTTTAAATCGCCACAGGTTAAATTCTACCTATATCCTACCAATAATTTTGTATAATTTACTTTGGTTATTTATTTTCTTTGATTATATTAACCAGTTTGCAGAATGCTCAAGAAATAATATTATGTTATCAATATATAATTACTATTATCATTTTAACTTATATCAAATAATTAATAAGCGGATATTATCATGGAATTCAAGCCTTATTAAAAGCATAAAAATATGTATTCAATGAGAATAAATCAATTTAGAGTCTCGTTGGGTTATATTAGGAGTCCTCACTTCAACCATTCAGTTCACTCTCGAAATTTTTTCATAATTTATTTATTTAGTCTTAGCAACTCTTAACTAATAAAATATAATAAAATTTACAAAATTTTAATAAACTCTAGTTTAAAACCTGGTTTAGTTAATAAATAGAATAATCACAAAAGGCACTCTTTTTGAAATACTATATTATATTAGTTGTATTTTTATTCACCGCTCATTTTATATTTAATTAGTAAAAAAAAATTTATTAGAATTTTATAGAAGCTTTTTTTGATAATATTAACACACTATACAATTTAACGTAATAATAATGAACTGTATTATTTTTATCATTTTTCTACGCTTAAATTAAATAATTAAATTATGATTTTGTATTTTTCAAAAAATTAATTATTTTTGGGATAAATTTTTTTTAATAAAAACGACAGAAAATAAGCTATTAAGTAGCTTATTATAATCTAAAGTTAATAGTACAGTTTTATGTGCCTGTTTCTAATTTTAATTGGTAAGGCTTGATTTTATTTTAATTTTTGCTTTTGGTTTTTGAATTTTAATAATGATTTTTTATGGTTTTTTTCTTAATTTTGTGTCATGATTGGGTAGTTTTGCCTCGGCTTTTGCTGGGTATTTATTCCAAACAGTAATATAACTAGTGATACAGACAAACTTCCCCAACGCTTTTGCTGCGGATTTTCCCTTGTTAGCATTTATTCCACACTATAATATTTATTATAGCCTGAACCATTCCTATGTTTTACATGTGTTTTGCACAGACGCAAATCACATAAATAGCCCCAGCTTTCCCTAGTTTTTTGGTCTCTTCATCTGACAACAATTTTCTTCTGTTTTCTAGTCTTAGTTTTAGCTTTAAATTTTAATCTTAACTTAAATAAATTATACATTCTCTTGCCTGCAAAAGTAACTCTTGGTTTACTCCTATCTTTCTTTTTAGTTGATCCTTCCCCTATCGTTCTTGACAATTTTATTGGTTTTTTATAAGTAAAATATTACCAAAATTTCCTATCAATTTTCTGCTGTGATATCCATACATTTATCTTTTTATCTTTATCATGGATTTTAGCTACACAATTTTGATATCAAAAAATTTTTTTATTAGATACTATTCATAGAGTTTTTTTTACTGGATATTTTATCTCAAAATTTGAATCGTAAAATTTATAATTTTCTAAAAATTAAAATTCAGTGGCACTTATTTTTTCGGTGAATTTTTTTTTTAATTTTTTATAAAGCACTAACCTAAGTATAAATTTATGAGGTGCGTACAAGTTTTCAAAATTCGTTTTTTCTTTAAAATACCATATTTTATTCTTTTTCTAAAATTAATACTTTGTTTTTTAAAATATATTCAATTAGATTAAATTTTTTTATTGGTGATTAAAATATATACATGCTAAATTATAATCGATTATAATAGTCAGCCAAATGCCTATATTTCTTTTTTACTTGTTTTAAAATATTTTTCTTGCAAAAAAATAATTTGTCCTAATGAATTATTTAGAGAATCCAATGTGATTTCTATTTTTTAATCGTATATTACTCTGTTAATTCGTCAAGTATTAATTTCAACTTTATCCGTGAAAAAATTGTGCTTAAAACCGTGAATATAGAATATTTTTGGATTTAATTTATATAATTACTGCTCTTATGCCCTTTAATGTTATATTTAACTAGGCTAATTCTGGGCTTCATACTAAGTTTTTTTTTTTGCAATATTGAGTTATAATTTCACCTGTATTTAAATTAATGTGATATAAACTTTCTTTTATAACCCGTAATAATTGAGATTTCAAAATAATTTTTTAAAAATAGAGATATTTAACTGCACATACGAAAGTTTATAGTTTTAAAAAGTCACTTTTAGCTCTAATCGAATTTATGGGGTATTATTTGTGGCAGCTTTATTCTTAGGATTAGTTGTGTTATTTAGTGATAATTTTTCGTAGTAAAAATTATATTTTATTTGGTTTCTTATAAAAAAAAATTTTTTCAAACCCTCCATCTCAAAATAAATATGATTTTTTTATGTTTATATTTTGAATAATTTTACTTTTATTCAGAGAGTATTTTTTTACTTTTTGATGCTTTTTTTTAGTCGCCAAATTAATATAAAATCTTCTTTTGATAGGGGTAAGGATTAGAGTTTTATAAAGCTTTAGGTTTATTTTCTATGTATATAGTTTTTTTCGCGATTGTTATTGTTGAGTTCTGATTTTTATAATTAACATAGCATTTTACTGGGCTTGATTTTAGTTTTTCTTATTTTTCAAATAAGAATATCGATTTCCTATTACATTGCTATCAATAAAGTGTTATTTTTATTAGAATACAAAGATTATTATATGAGCACAAATATAAGTATATAAACCAGAGCTTATCCATCTCAAAGATAAGGCTAAGATTTTCAAAATCAATTAATTTGCTAGTTTCTATCTATTTTCTTATCATTTTCCTTGTTCTAGTTATAGAATTTCTTTCCCTTATACTATTCCCTTTAAATAAAATATACTAACATAAAACATATCACACGCAAAATTGGATAATTTTCAAAATAAATCATAAAGGCTACTTACTAAATTATCAAAAATTCAGATAATCATTGTTGGGGAAAGGGCACAAAATAAATTCGAATTTTTTTGATTTTTCACTAAAAAAAGTATCTACTATTGAACAAATATATCATAAATTGTTTATTAATCAATAATCGAGAAAATTGAAAAACTTAACATACCAAAAGTGAAAAATTAAGCTAAATTTTTATCCTAAGGAATAGGAATTTGGTTTCACATTTAAATTACAAAGATAATCTAAGGTCAATCACGATTTTATCATTAAATTATTGATCAATATTGAGTCATTGATGCACACTATAATTTAAAAAATTTAAATATTGTAGTTAACGACTCAAATGCTCGTTAAATTAGGATCTCTAATTTAAATATAATATTTTCTCTTTGAATGGTAAATAGTAATTTTCTAAAAATCGATTTCATATAAAAATTTTCAGTTTTTGTGTTTTGCCATCGTTATGAAATAATTTTGAAATGTGCCAACTGTATCATCAGTATAATATTATAATTTCGAGTTGTATAATACATATCCTTCTTTGCTCGCGCAGTTGGATATAATAACCGCACATCTTAAATAATATTAATGTGAAAATAGAAATTTGATAGATACTATCTTTTTAGCGTTCTTTTTTGATAAAATAATATATAAAGCCATTACACTTGAATATTTTTTGATCGCTCTAACGAAAACTTTATAACCTAAGAGTTTAAATATGAAAATTTTAAATTGAATATTTAGTTTTATTGCCTCAAATATTATTGGTTCAATAATAATAACATAAATTTTATTAGAGATGGAGAGTTAGCGATAGAAGGTTTTAAATTGATTTCATTTTGAAATTATTATTTTTAAAAATTCGATTTTTTTTATAATTAAACCATAGATTATGAAAATTATATTGTTAGAGCTACTATAAAATTAAGATAGCTATAAAGATATACGAATCGGAAAAACTAAAAAATAGATTTTTCGAAATAACCTGTAAAATAATTTTATATTGGGTATTTTGAAATAACTCGTATTTTGGAAATAGGCAATTCTTTTTTTTTTTTCAACTTCATATACTTAAGAATATTATTTTAGCTTTTTAAGCCTATTTATTTTATTATAATTACGTTTTATTGTAAAAATTTCTAGTAACCTATGATAACTTCATGAATTTATAACCCACTGTTTTTATCTCAAATAATCCAACTTATTTTGAATTGACTGATGTATTTCGAAATATAAATTTCGCTTCTATTTATTGCAAAATAAAAACGCTTAATTTATTTTATCGCTTTTGACCAGGAAAATATATCCATTAGTGGTGAATAGTGCTTTTTTTATTACGCAATTTTATTAGTGCGATAAATATAATAGAGGCAGAGTGATAAAATATAAAATGATATATTTGATTCGAAATATAATAAACTATTATTCTAACTCAGGTGAATTCTTCTGTCGGTTTTCGTGCTACGTACCTGATGAAATTAATATACAACTGCTAATATTAAGACCGAATCTGAAACTTGTTAAATACTTGAAGAAAAGTATAATAATTAAGCTTTAAATAAAGAAAATTTATTACCATATACTTATTTATTAATTTCTATTTAAGAAAATTTTGGTAACCACTAGATGCTAAAAAGTTCAAAAAAATTGGCCTTTATTAAATGCTGAGAAATATTTGGCGGTTTTAAATAGTATAAGCTATTAAAGTAAAAAATTTGAGTGTTTTATTTTTAATTTTATGCAGCAGAATAGCCAAAAGGGAAATCAATTTTTTTCAATAAAAAAAAACAAAAAAAATTTATTAGATTATAAATAAACTAAAACTTATCTAGATAATTGATTTTAGCATCTCATTAAACTTTGATATAAACTTTCAAGGTTCTTTTTACATTTTAATATACTCTGGATAAACAGGTACAGATTTTCACTATCTAGTGTTTAAAAAGATCAATTAGGGCATTTATAAGTTCTTTTTTTAATTACAAAAAAAATATTAGTTTAATAAATTTGTTTGATTCCTATTTGGTGGATCATTGCTTATTTCCAAATAATTCTTCGCATCACCGCTGATATTTTTATTTCCCGGGCCATTTACAGTACTGATAGTTTAATCGTTTCTTTCTTTAAACCTATTTTCATAAATTAAGTTATAATTATTAATAAAAAATAAATTTTTGCTATTTAGTATATTTATAAGGCTGTTTTATTATTCATTTATCGTTAAAAAAGGTGTGCCAACAGTTTATGACTAGTTTCTAATGCTGATAAACTATTAATTATGTATTATTGGGTATTTTTGCAGTATTTTATTTTACAATCTAGCAGCTTTAATAGTTAATTTAGCTGTAAAGCACAATAATTTTAATTTATATTTATAGCACAATAATATTTTAATTTTGAATGATTTATATTTTTCTTTGATTTTTTAGCATGAAAACCATTAATTTTATCAGTGTTGATTAATTTTCAACTTTTTTTATATATTTTTTTAGAGAGAATCTATATGCATATAAATCCATTATCATCATTTTTCTCACAGTGATCTTCAATATAACCTCCTGATTTGCAATGGTTTAATCTAGAGTTTATTTATATTTATTTTCATTAGATTCGTAATAAATTAAAATAAATAATTCTTTGTCTAATTTAGTTGAAGGGGGGGTTTTTTACATACTTATTTTTTAGGATAATTTTTGTATTAGCGTTTAGTTTTATTCCATTTCTATTATCAGTGGTTTTCGAATCCAATATTCTACAAATATGTTTGGGATTTTTAATTAAGCCTGTAAATCTTTTTGTAATTATTGGCTTACTATTTTTTAATTTTAATGACTTAATTTTATACGCTGAATACAATAGCTTATAAACTAGAGAAATTCACCTTTTTAGATGATCTCTATGTTTTTTAAATTGTTCATATCTATAATCGAGTAGAAACAAAAGAGAATCGTTTTGATTTTTTTTTTATAAAAGACTCTTGTAAACTTGTAGCAAATTTTTTGATAATTTATTCGGCTACTTTTTCCTCATAATGAAAACTTAATAAATCGATCCACAAATGCATTTAATTTCAAATAAGGTCATCTTGACATCCCCTTGTTCATTGAAATCGTAAAGAAAACCATTATTGGTTCTCTTATTTTATTTTGTCTATTATATAAACTAGAGTAAATTTTGAATAATTTAAATGAATTCTAAATATTATTTTTGGATTTTTTGAAGGATTACGCTTTTTTTTTATCAAATTTCGAAGAAAAAAAAAGCTAAATCAATAGATTTTGATTTACAAAATTCTGAAGCCCTTATTTAAAATAACAAAGTTTCAAATTATTGTGTGGTGTGATAAAAAGAATATAAATATTTCATCATATGAAACACTGGATTTTGGATATATAGTTGTAATTCATTTACTTACTACAATATAATTTTTTCCACATGTAATTTTTAGTAAACTTTTATTGCTTTTTTAGATAAATCCTCCGAAATGAAAATTAAATTTCTTTGTTATAAATTTATCAAATAAATAAAAAAATATTAATTCAGTGTCAAAGTAAAAATATACTATCAATTTTAGTTCGCTGTATGAAAATTTTTATTTATTACCAAATTAAGCTACTGATTTTATAGTAATCCCAAACACTCTAATCAGTAAAAATGTAATTTAAAAATAGTTTAAATTAATTTTTTATAAAAAAAGAATCGAATAATTTTGTAAATTTTTTTTTTATTTTGCTGAAACAATTTAAACCTAATTTTTTATATTATTTTAATATAAATTCTCTTAAAATTCACACTCTTTTTGCCAACTAATCTATTTAAAGTGAATTTTTGTATTTAAACAAGTATTTTATATTCATTTACATATAACCTTTATTATTAAATAAAATTCATTTCATTTTAGTGCTTTGATATTATTTAAGAATTTTTCTTTAAAAAAAAATCTTATCGCGATTTTAATCTATATTGGGTAATTATAGAAAAGTAAATACATTGAACTAAAAGTGTATAACCATTTAATTTATATCGCGAGTTTCTAATTACATTTAAATTTAATGATAATCCTACAAATCGAATTTTTTTGATTTTATTATGAAAATTTAAAAGCGCGATTCTTTAAACTAGAAATATATTAAAACTAGTAATAATTGAAAAAAAATAATTAAAAAGCAAAATATTGAATATCAAAATTTTTTTTATATAAATCAGCTCAAAAAAAATTATGATAAACCAAAATTACGTTCAATCATTAAATAAATAAATGAAGTATTGTAAAAAAAAATTTTATTCTATTTAAAGGTTAGATACATAATTTTGTAAACATTATGAATCATTATCTATGCTATCTAATTCCGATGAAATATTATTTCTTTTTTATCTATCCAAACACCTTAAATTTAATTTATTAACTAATTTTTATGATATATTAAATTCAAGAATAGCTTTTTCTGTTTTGATCTATCCTAGACCATTTTTTTGGAAGCTATCAAAAATTTCGAGACGTTTTTGAATGTCATTTTTTTCTTTTCTTATTTTTTTTCGACATAAGCATGCTGTTTAAATTTCAATGTTTCATTTTAATTAACATCTTCATTTCTCAATCGGCGCTTGGCTATACCGAAATTAGTCAAAGTTTTACATACATATGAAATAATCTGAATTCTTATAGGCTATCCTTTGTATTTTTTCCTCGTTATAGAAAATTTATTTTTGAGCCTCCCAAAAAAATTTTCGACTATTATTTACCCATTATGGATATTTGATTCTAAATCATATTGAAGCTGACCGGTAGAATTTGGTTGTAAGCGAAGCGATTCTGTTTGAATTTGCATGTGATTTATCGAAATAGTTCTTTGGCTTCATTTAATTGGAACTACTATTGATAAAAACTTTTTATTTAACTCTACGTATTCTTTATCGGCCATTGTGGTACATTCGTCAAAGCCTTCTGAATCTTGAGATTTATAATCAGATTGATATTTTTTTAAAAGTTATTTTTATTATCTTCCACAGTGCTTGAAAATGCTATATCATGAACTGAACATTTATGAGTAATACTAGAAAAAGCGCAGAAACCATCCGGTAGTACCTTTAATTAACGTTTTACACAGAATAGGTGGTTCTTAAACCGAAAAAAATATCTTCAGTCTTGAAATAACCCAGTTGGCCTATTTATAAAAAACACAGTACAGTATATTATTAATGCTACATTAAATAATTTTGAATTATGATAGACTGTGAAATTTGTTGACGTTTTTTTACTGGGAAATATATTTATTTACATGCGATTTTCGAATAGCTTTAGGAGTTACGTGTATTAACTTGCAAACTGTAGGACAAGAAAGATTAAAATCTCCGCGAAGCTTTTCAAATTTAAAATAATGTTGTAAATATGTAAATAGGAAAAGTAATTTAGCTTTTGGATGATTTTTGACCTTCTTCCACGGTGGTTTTCGGCCTGAATAAGCTTTGATTAATAGAAAGGATAAATATACTCGAATAAAATAAAACCGAGTCCACTAAAAATTATAAATTATTTAAGCTTTCTTATATCGAGTTGTATAATTTTTGCACTTAGCATTGATTGTCGCTTGGATAATAAACAGCATTATTAGTTTCTAAAATCAAATCTTTTTCGGGATTTTCAGTAGCGTTTTTAAAGGACAATATATTTTGAAGCATTTTGGTTTTATTAAAATTTGGTATTTTTATATAATTTTATGCTTTTATCGTTCAATTTAAATAAATTTTAAAATTAGAATTTTTTTACAATATATACTAAGCTATAATATAGCTGTCTAATTTATCCCTTTCTTGGGCTGCAAAAAAATTTTTTTCTACAAAATCTAACAAAATACATTAAATGAAATTTTTTTTTTTAAATCCGTAAAAAAATCGTTTATAGGTATATGTTAGAATAGCTTCAAATAGTAAAACTAATTAAAAATTATAGGCGAATCAACAAATTCGCTCTTTAAAAGTGTAGGACGTGATTGAAATATTAATAAATATACTTGAAAATATACAACTTCTTTAGATGATTATTTTTTATAAATTAATTATTTATTTGAAATTAAAATATATTATAATCACCATTTTAATTTATCTCGGCATCAGTTTAATGTAATGCTATTTAATCGATTATTTTTCATGGATAAATGTAGGTTACTTGTTAAATGGCAAATAAAAAGATAAATAAATTTTTTATCATTAAACCGTAGATTATGTAATGTATAATATTATAATATTTTAACTGGAATTCATCTTTGTGGTCTTTTATGTGCTAAAATAAATCTGATTATTTTAAATCTTTCACGGAAGAGGTTAAATTATCTATTTTTTGATGCTGGTATTATTTTAATATGATAGTTTTCTTAGTGGGAGATATCAAAAATTTCGCTCTTTTTTAGTATTTAAAATTGAAATTAACCTCAATTAATATGTATGAGTTAGAAATAACTAGCTAATTTGAATTGTATATGTTTATAACGCATAAGTATATCATCAAAATCCGCCAAGTACTTTACAATCTTAGAAATTTTCAATTCTTAGCTTTCATTGTGAAAATGAATAAATAAGTATGAATAGATTATATATATAGCACTTTAGGGGTATAATCACACCATATAATTTTTATGTGGCAGGTAAAATTTTGGTATACATTTAATAGCTAACTTCCGAAAGCCCTGACTCTTTCACGAGTTGAAGTTCAAGATTGAAATTCAGCAATTGAAAAAAAAAAATCCGAATAAGCTATCCGAAACTATCTTTATTTTTTATTTAAAATTCGAAAAAGAAAGCAAAAGTGCCACGTTTGTAAGGTAAAATAAATAAATAAATAAATAAATAAATTTATAAAAAAATTAATAACTAAGATTTTTTAGTTTAGTTATACCTGTATTTATGAAAGTATAATAGATGATATGAATTTATATTTGAGATTTATTGAATGTTCTCGTATACACACTTTGAAATTTGGCTGGTTAATCCTGGTAAATGAAAATAAAGTATAGGTCCCGTGATCTTGATAATCCAAAGCTGTTTTTTTAGGAGGAGGAGGAGGGGATTAAGCCATGTGACAATTTTAAATATCGTGCTAGATGACATTTGCATTAATAGAGGCATAAAAAACTAGCTAATTGTGACTTTTGTAATTATTCTGTAAGAATCAATAGGTTTAATATCAATTTTTTTGAGGAAATTCTTTGTGAAAAAATTATGGCCTTTAACTTCAAAAATACGATTAACATTCTTTAAAACTTGATTTATTTGTTTATAGGTAAAATACTGAGATTATTTGATTTAAAATTTTGATATGCATTCAAATTATAGCAAGTTAGAGAATATCATTCAAATTGATTTAAATCAATGGAAGAGTAGTAATTTTTTTTAATAATAACACAGCCCCGTTTTAAGTAGAGAATATTAGATTGAAGATATTGAAATTAGAAATTAAATTAGAAGGCTTTATGGACAGAAATTGTAGTTGAGGCACGATGAGAGAAAAAGTGTGTAGCTGGAACTACCGTTACTGATATCAATGTAAATGCGTTCCTAGACGCTATCAATCAGTCCCTTGAAATTTTTATCTAACCATATTAGGAAGTTTAATCGATATAATAAGCGCATTATTAATATCCGAGAAATTCTTGATGGAAAGAAGCCTATCATTTCTATCAATTATTTAGTAGATGAGGTAAAAAAAAAGGGGGGGATGGTAATTATGAGTAATTAAAAGGGGTTTAAGGTGGGTTGATTTATGTGTTTTTTGTAGGAAATACTGGCAAAGGCGAGAAAGGCAAATCAGATAAAGCGAGTAGATAAGGGGCAACAAAGTCCATTTCCATTTTAGAGTTGTTTCTGTAATAAAAGCGCGTTGAGTATAGTCGCAGCTCGCTGGCCAAAGTATGGGAGAGCGAAAATGTCGTGAAATGAGTGTAGTCAGGTGATAAGCCCCGCAAGAACGAGCTGTATGGGCTGAGTCTATTCTCGCTATAGCCATTTTGCTTTGCAGTAGGGGTTTTCTAGGTTCGCTTAGTAGCCTCTTCAGCTAGTATACAAGCAAGAAGCTAAAAGGGGATATAAAGATTGTGGTATTTAGATTTTTATGGGCAAGGCACTCTAAGGATATGTGGGGCTTCCAAGCTAAAAAAAACCATGCCCAGGCCCCGGCTGTTTAGGTGGATTTGTTTTTTATTGGCTATAGCTTATTTATAATAGCTCTGTTTTTTACTTGGCTGAGCGCTTTCTCGGATTAAAGTGACTTTTTATATCGCTGTTATAAATCCCGAAATGCCGAGGCGGCGACGAATAGGACAAGGCTAAACAAACTATTTGTTTGCCAGCACTAGATATTGGCCTAAAAAAAAACAAGTTTGTTCTAAAACAGCGCGATAAAAAAAAAAAGAATACAAGGCTTAAAATGTAACCTAAATTAATAAAGAGGGACCCGTTTAGGGCGATCAGTAACAGGAAAAAGCTGGATTTAGTGCGCTATCACGCCCTAAATACTCCTCCCTAAAACCTGAAAGCAGACAAGGCTGAATCTGAACTTGCAGTTTCCGCTCATAGCTGTTTTGGTTTTATCGTGCGAAGCTATTAATAATCAGATCCTCGCAATCCTTTTTCTTTCTTTTACAGCTAAAAATTTCAAAACAAATCGGCCTCTCAAACACGTATGCCTATATATTATTTCTCCCTTTTTCACTTAATACTAAAGAATAACTAAGGACAAATATCAATTCCTTTAATTTATTCACTTGCTCTTATTAATTAATTTGCTGCAATTTAAATCAGCTCAACCCACTCAAAAAAAAAACACATTATATTTAGATCAAATAATTTACTCCTGTGTTAAACATACAAAAGACCATGTCGGCAGAAATTTATAATCAAGTAGTTTCTGAGAATTTAGCTCACAAATCGACTGCTGATTCAAACGAAAGCTTAGCGGATCAAAAAGACATGAACCTACAAAGCGAGCTAGATCATCAGCTAGCCAAAGATTTAGAATCAAAAATTTCTTCGGATTCAGAAACTGATTCTCCAAAGAAAGTTTATTCCGCAATTAGGGCCGCAAGGTCTCCAAAAGACCTGTACTTTGAGAGCAACACCGATGTAATGGGCATATCTGCTGCTTTCTTTTGCGCCACTGCTTGCTGTTATTTTTTAAACCAAGAATTTGCCCAAGGTTTTGTCAAAGTTTCATATCCCATACTTGATTCTCCCGGATACTACACAAATGGTCCTTTAGATCTACTACTAGCTATCCAATTTATTTCCTTAATCCTATTCATCCGTGCAGCTGCTATAAACTATGTGTTTTATCCCCTATCCACTTGGATGGGCATAAATAACTTCAAGCTCAACGTAAGATTTTGTGAACAGTCTTGGCAATTCGTTTATGGCTTCACCAGCTTTTTCTGCGGTTGCTATATCCTCCTCTCAAACCCCGAATTCGTTGGTTTCGATGTATTTTGGCGAACCTACCCCATCATCAAACTTAGCCTTGATGTAAAGCTATATTACATCGTCCAACTCGGTTTCTGGTCCTCACAAATGGTTACCTTATTCATCGAAGAAAGACGTAGAGATTTTGGTATCATGTTGGCCCATCATTTAGTCACTATCTCTCTTGTTCTATATGGTTACTACATCCACGCCATTTATATTGGTATCTTGGTCCACGCCAATATGGATGCCGTTGATATCTTTTTGCCCCTCTCTAAGATGTTTAAATATGCCGGCTTCGATAAGTGCGTCAATTTTTCCTTCTTGGCTATGTTGGTCACTTGGCTGTACACTCGCCACTACCTCCTCTGCAGAATCATTTATAACACCTTTGTTGAATCTCCTCTCCAAACTGAAATGCTTTATGATCCCTCCCAAGGAAAATACTGGACTGATAATGCTAGATTGCTCGCAACTGCGTTCCTTTCCGCTCTCGAAATCCTCTGCTGCATCTGGCTATACCAAATTTTCCTAGTTATCAAGAACATCTTCAAAGGAAAAGGTACCACGGATATTCGCTCTGATGACGAAGAGGAAAGCAAAAGCACCACTGCTGCCCACACTAAAACGGATTAAATGTTTTATTCCATGAATACTGTATCTAAATAGCCATCCTTAACTTCCTATCTTCCCCCTTCCTCCCCTTTTATACTCAATCTTCTAATTTTTTCTCTTACCATCAATCATCGAATTATTTAGCTTTAATTTTATACATTTTCTTTGCCCTCCTGTTTAATTGATTAATGAATATCGTCTTTTTATTATAATTAAAAAAGTATAAATTGATCCAGTGCGATAAGTTATACGAGAAAAATAGAATGAAGCAGATAATAAGTCCGTGGAACTATTATTAAATTAGCATTTTCTATTTATCAGTGAAAGTTTATACTATAATTAACATGTATTAATTAAATAGTTAAGCAACTTGTAGTAGGAACAGATGTAAAAAACTTAAAGTACTCTTGAAAAAAAAAAGAAAGCAAGAAAAATGAGGTTTATAAAACTAAATTTTTTAAGGCAGAATTTATTAACAAATGAATTAAAAAAAAAGAGCTTTAATATAAACGAAAAAGAACAGTTAGGAGAGTGCTGGTAATACATAGAAAGTATCAAAATTTAATTTTTAGCTTTAACTTTATATACCAAGCGCCAAGAAAAGTAAATGGTGGTGTACTCATGATTTTGCTGAATAGCACACCACATAAATAAATCTGTATAAAATAAAATAAAGAAATTGAATCTATTTATATCTATAATCAAAATAAATTGTGATCTGTGATTGATTATTTATGGCTTATTACTTATGAATTATGACTTATATCTACTCCCAAGACTTTTCCACAGTTTCTCTGACTCTCCTTACATATTCTCTTCTATTTTCTCTATACAAAGACGCTGATTCAGCATTTGCTGGTGAATTCGGGTTTGGGTCGTGTAGTAGAGATTGAATTGAAGTTAGTATTGCTGCCACGTCGTATGTGGGCGACCATCGGTTCTGGAGAATGTCCAAGCACAGTTCCCCATTGGCATAGACATTTGGATGGAACATTTCCGAAATAAACCGTACTGTTGGCGGTTTGTTTGGGTATGTTTCGTCGAAAGTCATTGTTAGTTTAAACGTCCCGTCTTCGAAGGGGGTTTCAGCTATATAGAATGTATGCAGCGTTAGAAATTACAAGTTAATTTAAGCGTTAAAACTCAAAGAAGCCAAATTGCTCACAGTGCTGTAGCAATGATTGCTCAGCTGCTTATGAGTTAATATATATAGAAGCAGACGCTTTGAAATCTTCGTAATCAAATAGTACCTGGTCCAAATATAACTGCATTCCATATCATGATGTTATCTGCGCAAGGAGCACCTGAAATTCCGCCTGGAGGATCGTTTTGTAATCGCTTAAAGTCTCTCATGAGACGGCGTCGAGTCGGCGTAGACATTTCTGGCTATTGTAAAGATAAATACAAGGAAGAAAATGTAGAAAGCGCGTAGAGGGCGGGATATTGAGCGTTTATATAGGATCTGGGGCTGAGAAGGGCGTATAGGCGCAGAATTGCAAATATAGAGCAGCAAGGAATACTTTGGAATAAAAAGTGTTGATATTTTAGAGGAGGAATGTAGTGAGATGAGGGGAGGTAAGGGAACGCAGACTGAAAGGTGAAGGTAGTGAATATAGAGAGAGGATAGTTAGGCCAAAAAAGAAATAAATAGCAGCAGCATTTTAGGGCAAATAAAAACCAAAGTTTGGGTGAGAAAGAATATTGCAGACTTTTTGCTTTTTTTTTTCCAGCTGCAAAAGTTGAGGAAAAAAAAATTAAAGTTTTCAGAGGCTGGAATTCCCCATGTATTTTATCCTTCGCCCATTCGCAGGAAATGGGAATTTGTCATATTCGCACCCATTTATGGCAAATAGGCGATCGTTTTCGGGGATTCAGGGGATTATTTATTGGCTATTTATGATTTCTTTGTGGGTATAAGCGAATAAATATCCTACTTTGATTATGGAATTTTTTTGACCAATAAATTGGCTTATTTAAATTTTGAGTTTTAAAGATGGATGTAAATGGGCGATCATCCAATTAATTAGCCTATTGCGTGTTTAAATTTATCGGATTGTTATTTGTTATTTTCAGCTATGAAAATCTGCAGCGAAAATATTTTTGTATTAGTAATATATAAATAAATGACCCAAAACTTTACACTAAAAGAAATAAATAAACAAATAAAACCACTCAGTAGTGAAAAGCAACACCCCTCGCTTATTGGGTAAACGATGGCCTTCTTATGCACCTCATTTAATTTTCCTAATTAGGGCATAGTTTGGAGCTTATTATTTAATTTCACAGGTTTTGTTCATTAAAAAAACATTTAAATTCTGCTGTTTATTAGTGCGGCTCAATTCATATTATATTCTACTTTATTCAGTGATTGTAGTGTGACGAAGGCAATGATATTTTATAAAATATAGTGAAATACCAAAACGTTATAACTGTTCTATTTGATGGCTAAGAACTATAATGCAGAGCTTCCAAAATAGACAAGTATAAAAATTACAGCCATACCTTGCTATATATTATATATGCTCATATTTTTAAACCTCGTATTTTTAAAACTTTCAGCTAAAAGATATTATCCTAGGAAAGATATTATAGCAAGCTATGAGCGAATATTATATTTAATAGCAAATAAACTAAATCTCTACTCTCCCGCCAAAATTTTTGGTTAAATTACAGTTTATTAAATATCCTTATGTTTTGTACTTTCCAAAACTCGCCTCGAATATCACTAAATGCTAAACCTGGAGATCACATGAAAACATATATGAATATCTATAGAAAATTTTTTTGATTGAATATTGTGCATTTTATAATATCATTTTATTCAATACAATAACTTGCGTCATACTCTTTAAAAAAAAAAAAAAAGTCGATTAATAAGCTCCAGAAAATCTAACTCGTTATTTTCTCGTGACTTTCTTATGAGTACTACAACAACGCCTCCATTTAATGAGGCCAGAAGCGTGTGAACGCCCTAGATTCGGCAAAAAAGTTCAATAGCATATATTGACCCCCCCCCCTCCCAAAAAATTATAATAAAATATACTAATATTATTTGCTTTGGAATTTAGATGCACTCGATTTATTACATTCATGACTAATGATTATGAAATATATATATTATGCGTAAAAGCTATAGTATGGTGAAAATATATACTTATATACATATTGCAAAATTAGCTTGGGAAAAAAAAAACCAATATCCAAATTATTAAATGCATTCACAAACATTCATTGTATTTAATTAATTTTTTTATATTAAACATAAACAATATTTCAAAGGCTCGTATAAAAAACTATACTTTTTATATTAATAGTTTTTCCACTTGAAGGCCTTGATACTATAAAGAACTGCTTTAAAAATTGTATAATTTTATGAATATTTAAGATTGGATTTTTTTGATATACTAATTTAAGAATCTGAAATATATATGAGAAAAGGAAACGATTCTTGTAGTAGCATGTGTATTCTATTAGATTCAAGAACGCCAGGCTAATATATGGAATTATACTGCGTTTTGTACTATACTTAATGTGATTTATCTTATACATCTAAAACTCATGCTGATATGTTCCATTGCCTAGAGATATTTTTATAGTTTGTATTTTCTAAATCGATTAAAAACATTTCTCCTAGAAGTAGCCGAAAATATCAACTCAAAAGTATACGCAAAGCCTATGTAACATTCAAAAAAAACCGCAGTTCTATCACTGAGATAATTATTAAAAAATATTCTAATCTATTAGGATTCACAATAGGTATATATACATTAGTGTTCATAGCATAAATATATTAGTAATAAGCCAAAATAACTGTTTAACCAAAATTCACAGAATAAAAAAAAATTTTTTCTTCAATGTAAGTATCAACAAAAAATTGATGAACCAACGATTAAAGTTATTTTATAATATTATAGTATTTTCTTGTAAATAATTTCGTATTTTATTTTAATAGAAAATGTTTAAATTACTATACTTCATTCTTTTTATTATACATATTTTTTTTGTATGGGCTAAAGGCTCAAGCCTAATTGCTGATATGAATTCAAATATTAGCTTAATAGATATATATATGGTCTGAAGCTTGAAAGAGCTTATAGAATATTTAACTCTACGTATCTAATTAGACTCTGAAACCATAGATTAGCTCATTAAATTGGGCTCTTATATTATTCCAGTCATTTAATTTAGAAGGTAATTAATATCAGTGAAATTATGGCTGTAAATATTCAAAATTTTTGTATTAGTATTGGCTTATTATATTTACGCTGATTCTCTGCTTGAAGTATGAGCGCTATTGGCCATTGCTGTTTATAACTCTCTGTGATCTCATTTTTTATATCTCAATATATTTTTTGGATGGTTTAGGCCGAGAAACAATATGTTTAATCTTTAGTTTCTCTAACTGAAAACAATGGACTACAAAAAATTCAGCAGTGCATTGAGAGTTTCTGACCAAGGTATCCTTTCACTATCCTAACTAATTTTTTTAGCTATAAGATCTAAAATCCTACACACTTATTCCGTACGTGATTTTTAAAGCCATTTCACCTTTGGCTAAACGTTCTAATATATATAACTTTACTACAACTTTATTCAACCCTTCTATCCTCAATTGTTTTGTTTTATTTATAATAGAACCTTCACGCACAAGTAATGATAGGCCTATAGGTACCAAATCTATCCTCATCTCATTTCATTTCGATCTTACTTCACAGGAATTGTTTGTAAAATATTAAAATACTGAATAAAAAATGTAGAATACCAACCTCAACAGCCAAGGGCGGGGCCTGATCTTCTTCCTCTGCTTTTTCAATCACTGTCCAAAAAAGACAATTCTCAAAACCAACAATCTGGCCCGAATAACACGTTGAATACAAATTCTGAAAATAAAAAGAAAAAATCCAGTGGATCCAATTTTTTGAAAATTGCCTCAATATGCTTTCTTTTCTTAGCCCGTCTTTCCTTAAAATTAATTCTAATGGTCATACTTATCTTTATATCCTTCGTTTTAATCGCTGTATTAGTATTTCTTAAGAGAGAATGCTTATCCACCTGTTCGATATTTGGTGAACCTGGTTTCCACATGACAGGTAATGGGTATGCCACTGAGTACACCACTGGTCTTTCTTTAGATTTATGCCCCTCAACGACTGGAAATTCTGATTTTTATGTCCTGGTAGTAAGTACATTATTTTATATACTTAAACTTCTCAGCATTAATAAAAAATAATATGAATTGTGTGTATTAATCTAAGAGCGAGCCTATAATACAAAAAAATGAATACCCGAATCAGCCTGATCCTATTTCCTGTAATAAGTGTTTAATGATAAAAGGCCCGAGTGGCCACGTTTTTGCGAAAATTGTTGGGCTGTGCCTTGATTGTAAAAATGGAGATGTTATTTTGAGCCCTAAAGCATACTCTCTAACAGCCCCTTCAGGAAATTTACGCCCAAACCCTCAAGATCCATTCCCCGTTGTCTGGGGGCCGTGTGTCTATTGAACTGATTTAATATACCAGGAATTGTTTTATAGCCTGGATATTTTATACTAAATGTATATTCTCCTCGGGTATCTTTAATTTTTTATAATCTATAAAGAATTTTTTTATATAACTTAGTTAATCCTGTCAACGATTACAGATAAACCATTTTAGCAAGTCATATTTACGAGAGTGACATTGCCTCTTCCTCTATTATACTCCAGTATAAAATATGCATTCATTTTCTTTAATTCTACTTTTATTAACCTTTAAACATTTATAAATTTGATGTAATTTTATTGATATCAGTACTATGTTAACATAAAACCTCTTCGTCGCAGACTATAAATTTGTGGCAACCAATCTTTTTTAATTTCTGACATATTTACAACTTTTAATTACAAAATTTTTTGTCTAGGAAATATTTAATTATCTTGCCCATTATTTTTTTAGCTAGCTTTTAGTGCACCAAAAATTTTAGATTATATCACCCCGATACCAACTAATTTATTATTGATTGCTTTGCTCTTCGCATTTTTCTTTAACTTTTAACTAAAATATTATAAAAAATATCCATTGATGAGTACTTTTTATGCTATCGAAGCACTTTAATTTTGCAAAAAAAGTTTGAGGTTCAAATATATAATAATAGGAGTTTCGATGACACATGTAATTTATATATTTATGAATTCCTGTCACATTTCGATTTACTCATAACACGCTGGTGTAATAAAAGCAGTATAATATCAACCATTAACTATTATTTCAATTTTTTTATTCATTTGAATTTTATAACCAAGTTTTTTTTTAGTTATCTATGTATAAATTGCTTCAGTTATTTCAAATTAACTTTCAATATTAAAATTTTTATTTCACAAATACTTCTAAAAAAAAATAATACCAGATTAGAATGAAAATGCCGTGATTAAAATAATAAAATCGCTTTCCCATATATAATATTTTTCAACCCTTTCCCGTCCAACACTCTTTAAAAAAGTCAATTTATTGATTCGCTTATGGTTTAAAAGAAATTTTATCACTATCTGATTTGTTTAATATACTGATTTCTCTTAAGGCATCGGAATCAAAGTATTTTAATTGGTCATAATTTGCTATAATTAGAGGATCGAAAATAGTCTACCGAGCGGGAAAGAGTTAATTAATCCATTATTATTTCAAATAAACCAGATTATAAAATATAATATTGATTAAAAATTATTAATTTAAAAAACTCTCTAGAGAAAATAATAAATATTTTTTAAATCAACCAATAAAAAAATTCCAATTTATTTTAAACAATAAGCTGAATCTAAGATCTGGGGGGAGAGGGCGGGGAACGAATCCGTAAAATCGTATTACTTCAAGAAACATTCATTTGGTAATAATTATTCGCTAGAATGACATAAGCCCCCACTACAGACCAAAAAGATGGTAGCAAAACCTACGCATCGAAGGCGAAAAAAGGAAACGTATCCCTCTACGAAAAAACAATATTCGTCAGATAACATGGGAAAGGTCACAAAGTCAAAAACGTTTCGGTAATTAGATGGATTGCTGAAGAGGAATAAAAGCAAGCTAAAATACTTAGTATTGGAAGTTCGGATCTAAAACTAAGATTTATGCTTAAAGAATGTGGATACCAGTGGGAAATCATGTCAGAAGAAATTTTAGACAAGCTTGAAAATATACTGACGAATTCAGAGATGGACTGGAAGTGAAAAACACTATTAGTAAAATTCAGAAGCCTAGAAGAAGTAAAGAAAGTCAAAGAATGTATAATTGAAATTGAAAACAAGAAAATAGAGTTTCAAGAAACACATGAATATAGTGAAGAGTAAAAAATACTCACAATACCATCATTCAGCAAACCTAAAATCTGGAAACTAGTGAAGGACCTATATAATGAATTTAAAAACATTGGAGAGGTTATAGAAATTACTGCATAAAAATACGATTTGAAAGAAAGATGCCTTTCAAAAAATGTAAAGGTGTTGATATAGATAAAAAAAAGAAACGGATATACCTAATCACATCGAATCCTGCGGAGAAAAAGTCAGTGTTATGTGGATCGGTTCACTCCCAATCTGTACATACTGCAAAAAAACAGATCGCTGGAAGAAAAAATTTCCGAAACTAGACAAAAAAATCAAGAGAAATAGATCGGCTAACTCTAGAAACATAATAAAGGGATTTGTAAAAGATTTGGAGATATATAACGAAACTATCGATAACGATACCAATAAAGAAAATAATAAATCTATGTCAAACGATGAGAATGAGCTTACATTTTCAAAAAACCCCTAGTATCCAATATTCCAAGCAGAGCACGAAAAGATATTGGAAATAATTGCAAAAAATGAAGACGTATACAACAAGCCCAATATCATAACTTCAATCATAGATTCTACTGTAATAACAAAAAAAATTCGCTATGATATGCCTGTTTTATCTGAAAATCTAAATCTAAATACAAAAACTGTTGATAAAAGAATAAAAACCGTATTAAAAAAAGGAATAAATGTTGAAAATATATTAAGAAAAAAAACAATGGCAAGAGTAAAGAAAGTTAAATCAACTATATCTGAAAATAACAGGTTATTAGGATTAGTATATTTTGAATTGAGTGAAAATAATTTAGCAAACACAGAAAATGTAAAAGAGAGTGAAAGAAAAACAATTTAAAAAGATAAATCCTTAGATTTAGAACTGGATAAGGATACCACAGAGTAATTAAAATTTAAAATAATATATTGAAAAAATGCAAAAAACAAATAAAAATAGTATTTTGGAATTTCAAAGGCATCCGAAATAACATAAAACGCCAAAAAAAAAAATTAAATACTTTAAACCTGATATGAAAGCAGAAATAATCTGTCAAGTAATACATGCAAAAAATAGATACATTACAATGTGGGGGAAATTCTGGGTAAGACCATTTATCTTCACGAAACGCTCAGTATTATTAATAAATAGTGATGAAATAATTATAAAAAACTATAAAATATACGATGATAACAGAATAATGAAAATAAAACTGCAAATACGAGAACAGAACTTAGAAATAAATGATTTCTACCTACCATCAAACCCGAAATAATGGGGGAAATATGTCCAAAAAATGAAGCAAAAAGTTAAAAAAAACAATAAAAACAACATCATATTTGTAGCGGACTTCAATATGACATGAAATAACTATCTAGATAGGCGACCTCCAAGATCTAATGAAAGTGACTGGAAAATGATAAAATCAATAATTGACTCAATGTATTTTTATAGTGCATGGTCTCAAGCAGGGAAATGTATAAAAAGCTACACACGGGAAAGCTACAGAGGAAGCAAATCAAAAATTGATCACATTTTTATCCCGAAAAATATTTATTATTATTTATATAATTTAGAACTATTGGTAGCTCTATTTTCTGATCACAAAATTTTACAGATAAAAATGAAGTTTAATAAGGAAAAATAAGGAAATTTATTAAATAATAACTATAAAGATACATGGAAACTAAACAGATCACACACAAAAAAATAAAAACTATTCTGATAACATAGAAGAAATTGTTAAAAAGGTTTTTTTGATATGAATATACGTTAAATAACTGTAGCTAATGCAAAGAAGTTATAAAAAAATTCAGCATAAAATTTGGAAAAACTATAAAATATTAGAAAAAAAATTAAAAAAATGCTGAAGGAAATAGAACTAGAGTCTAGCCAAATAAAAAATCTCAATAAAAATAATACATCAAAATGGAAATAGAACGGAAAAAAAAAAAGCGACCTTAGAAATCTAAAAATTAATAGGTTAAAGGGATAAATAGTCAGATCAAGAGATAAATGATGTGAACACGGAGAAAGATCCTCAATATATATTTTTAAGCTAATCAAAATCAATGAAAGAATAAAGAGTAAAAGAAATATACGGAGAAAAAAATAAAGTGGTCAACGACTATATTAGCATTGAAGGGATATTTTGCGATTTTTACTCAAAATTTCTAAGAAAAGGTAGAACAGATAGGGAATCACAATTATTTATGTTTGAGAGCACAGAAAAAAAAACTAAGCATACAACAAAAATGATGATTAATTATACCAATAACATTAAACGAAATAGAAAAAGTAATATAAAAAAGTCCAAACAATAAATCTCCAAGACCAGATGGGCTAACATACGAATTTTAGAAAAAATATAAATAAAGTACTTCAAAAATTTTAGAAAAATTATTCAACAACCAAATAGAAATCGAAAAGTGGAATGATTTTAACAAGGGTGCAATAATCACCATACTCCCAAAAAAAAGGATATTTAAAAAAAATTAGAAATTGGAGACCAATTAGTCTAATTGATTGCGACAAAAAAATTCTCACAAAAACCCTTGATGAAAGACTGCAGAAAACGTTAAAGGATATAATAGGTGAAAATCAAACTATATTTATAAATAGAAAGTCATTTTTTGACAATGTGACAACTCTGCATTTTGTAAATGAATTAGCAGATAATAAATCAGAAACAATTAAAGGAAGCTTAATATAACTGGAATAAGAGAAAGCTTAAGAATGGCTTTAATGTGAATACTTATTTATATGCATGAAAAAAATTGGAATAACTCAATAATTCATTGAAACAGTTAAAATTTTATACAAAAACAGCAAATCAAGAATAAAAATAGGAAAAAATCTAACAAGTAATATAAGCGTATCAAAAGGACTGCAGCAAGGTGACCAATTGTATCCATTGTTATACAATGTTGTAATTGAGTCTATGCAAATAATTTTGAAAAATAAATTCAAAGGCATAGGCAATGATAAATAGATCATAAAAATGCTCTCGTACGCAGATGACATATCAATTTTCATAAAACATAAAGATGATATTATAAATGCAAAAAAAATCCTGAAGATGCACTGCGAAGTATCTGGGTCTAAAGTTAACTCAAAAAAACCAGAAATAATAAAATTAGGTAACATTGATGAGCCAATAAATTTCCCAGGAAAATTAAACTGTGGAAAAGATAATTATAAATACCTATGATTCTATTTTAATAGATACGGAATAGAAGAATTCACAAATAAAGAAACAGCGTTTGCAAAAATAAAAAAAACGTAATTAATTGAAAGGATAGAAAAATATCCCTATGCGGAAAATTATTATCAAAAAATAAAATATTAATATCTAAACTATTGTGTATGTCACATTTTAAACCATTCGACAAAAAATATATCTTAAACATCAAGAAAGAAATATGCGGGTTTATTTGGAACATTAGGAAAAATTAAGCGCCATACAATAATTTAATAAAAAAAAATGCGGAGGAATGGGATTATTTGAGGTTGAGTCCCAAAACAAAAGTATCTTCCTCAAAAGGTTTAAAGAAAAGTTATGTAAAGAAAAAACTTGGTCTGAAATTGCTAATGAAGCAATTAGTCAAAATTTGGGAAACCTCAAATCATATACTAAAAATAAAATAAATGTTCAAGACTTATTTTTCGACAACTCGAAAGTAGCAAAAAAAAAAGAACTAGTCATTTTCCTGGAAAATTATATATATAATAGCACTAGAAACTTTGGATATATATATTTTAGATCAAGAGACATGGGAAAAAAAAACGAGCTTGAAAAAATTGATATAAAATTTGTCAATAATTTTCTAAAACAAAGCTAAATAAACAAGAGTTATTATCACTTAATAAAGAGAAAATACATACTCTAAAAATTCTTTCTGGATCTGCGTATAATTACGAAGAAGAAAACGGCTTTAAAAAGTATATAATAAGTATTGGAAATCGAATAATAAAATTCAAAATCAAATCTGACATTCTTGAAACGATAAAAAACGAAATCGTTGATGAAAATATAAATAAAATTCCAAAAGGTATAATTTTATGCTGAAGATAAAAACTACATGAGTCAAATAAAAAAGATGTGAAAATAATATTGGGAAAAAACAGTAATCAAAAAATACTAGAGACAAACAGGAAAGACTTGGATGTACCATAAAAATCAATATAAATTAACTAAAAAAACTTGAAAAACTAAAAAAAAAACAAAAATAATCAGTCACCTCTGATTACTTTATAGAGGTGCAACAAATAATGATTAAAAATTAAATAAATGGTATCCAGTTAATCAAAGGAGGTTTTAGATTCGAATATTATTAGTATTAAGAGAAGGAGAAAAATAGTAAGACTTAGAGATTCATTTTTCGAATCTCTAAGTCTTTTATAATATTAAGTAAAATAATCTGATTGGAAAATTTATATCAGAGAATTAATTAAAATTAATCCAATCAAATCTTAACAGAAGGTACAAGTGTAGCTACTGTTCAAGCTAAGATGAGAATACAAAACACATTTATATAGGATTTCCAAGAATAAAACAATACTGGAAGCAAATAATACACTCCTTTAACGATAAATTGATTAACCAAGCTCGTATTGAGAACACAGATTTAAAAATCCAGATAAAAAACAGAATAAGTATCTTTGATAAGGTTTTTTCTAATATTAGATCGCTTCACACACTAAAAATATGAAACGTACACAGAGTAAGGGTAGAATGCTCTGTATCTAATGAAAGGTAAAATTCTGATAACCTATTCTTAAGATGGAAAAAAATGATCATTGACCTAATAAAAAAAAACTTTATAATTTACACGCCCTATACCTTCGACAAAACCTGACTTCAAATAAGAAAACTGTGGTTTTTTATTGATCCAGGAAAATTGAGGGAAATTAAATTCAACTAACTTGTTACAATTTAATAGGGTACTTTTAATTAATCCAGAATTAAAATTAGAAATATTTTAGTATTCCATTAATAAGCTTCATAAAAAAAAAAATCTTAATTTAGTTTTTGGCTATTTTTTTTCGCTAAAATTTTATTTTTAATCTGATTAAAAAATGCTGAATTTATTTGCTATTTTGTTTCAATTAAATAAGATTAATTCAGTTTTTGGCGAAAATAACTATTATTATACTAAAGATGGAGCCATTTAAGTATAATCATCTTATTTTTTAACTCATCTAAAGCATACTATAGAATAAAATATAAAATAATTAATTTAGAAAATAGCCTTTTTATATAAATACCGATTTGCAAAGACTTGTTAACATTCTCATCTTTAGCAGCGATATAAAATGATTTTGGGTGTGCGGGGTTAAATATTAAGCCATCATTGGTATAATAATAGTTGGTTTTAATCAAAGAATAAATCAATATTATACTACAAGATATTTTATTGGGCTAATTTAAATGAATCCAGACGAAAAATAGCTTCAGTTATGTCTTTATAAGAATTTCTGTTTAATTGGCAATAGATATCGAAGATTTCTTAACATTACCGAAATACATGAGTGGTGATATCATCTGATCTAACTTCTGAATCTGCTGCGATTTTGGCAACTATTTTCCTAGCTTTATTGTATAGATGTTTTCGATGGCCGTGGGATCAGTTTAGATATATTTTGTATATTTCTGGAGATACTTTTCACTGACAGAATTTTCTTATAGCCTTTTTTAAACCTAAAAGTCTGTTTTTAAAATTATCGAGTCGTTGATCCGAGGAAATCTACAGATTGTTGAAGAATATCTTTCACGGTACTCTTTGAAAGCTACTATCGAACATAAAAAAGTGTCCAGATGTATGTTTATTTCACATCGCCTAACTGCCTTTCGATCTTTTATTTTCTTTTCAAGTATTTACCAC
>LSSN01003308.1:0-12375 GCA_001970855.1 Smittium culicis | reverse complement strand
ATCTTCAAATTTACATTCTTTGACCATTCTTGCCGTTAATCTTGATTGCTGATTCCTATTTGGTTCTGAAGACCTCAATTTCAGGCTTTCTGATAATTCGTTTTTTACATATACTGTTGGAATCGGGCCATAGTTATAGTTGATCTTTACATCTTCTATTTTTTCATTATAAACAACCAGTTTTTTGATATGGTTAAACTCGAAACTAATTTCGAGTTTCTTATCGGTCTTTCAGTTAATATTTTCTATCAAACGCAGCTTAATTTCTTATTTATTTTTTTTTTTACAATACTGATTATATTTTCTTTAAATCCGTCGAAATAAATCAGTTTTTATTTTTTTAACTTAAAGTAGACATTCCGGCTGCAATTATTTTCATTTTCCCGTTCGAAAATTCGGGAGTTTTTTTCTGCATTCTTGGTTGCTGATATTTGGTATTCTTTTTTGCAGTATTCGCATGTGCCATTTTTTTTTTTGTTTTTTGCAGTTTGGTTCGATTTTGTACGTTTTTGGTGCTCCGCTCAGTTTTCGACTCACAGTTTTATAAAAAAATTTTCTTTGATGATTTATTCGAATTGAGCTATTAAATATTTGCAATTATTTTTGCAACGTATTATATCAGATAACTCCCCAATTTATATTTTCAATGAGCAGGCTTATAAATATTCAGCTTTGATTTTTTATCAAAATTTTTTTAAACAATGCTTTCTTTTGAGTCACATTGTATTATTTTCATATTTTTTTCCCGTCTTCAGTCGTTTTTTTGTCTTGTGCCAGATATTTTTTTATAAGCTGAGAATTTATTGATAATGCTAATCTATTTAAAAAAAATCTTAAAAAAACTAAATAACTTTTAACAGATTATCTTCTATAATTCTATGACCTTTATATCTTTTAGGAATTTGATAAAGGTAAGCGGTTTTTATCTAAGCTAACCTAGCTTCAGAGAATGAGAAACAAAGATTTAGGTTAGAAATCATGCTTTTTTTTGTTCTATTATTACTGAAAGGTTTTCCTGATTCCTAAGAATCAATGAAGTTGCAATATTTAAACCCCTGCTTCGAAATAGTCTGCTCAAAAAAGGTTGAAAGCAATATTAATCCATATCAATTTATTCTGCAGTGCTATCTATATAGTTTTCAATACAAGCTAGGAGCTGAGAATCCTAATTTTTACATAACAGGAGCGCATTTCATATAGTCTCTGCTTCGCAATTTTTTCTGAACAGAAAATTCAAATTATATTCTTTGCTGAAAATTTTAATATTTTCCATGCTCAGAAAGGTGAAAATCGCGCCAATGCTAATTTTCTCCAGCGATCTGTTTCCCATAGAGTGACATGGGATGACAAGTCCCAATCCTACCCATTTACTAGCTATTAAAAGTATTTTATTAATAAAAGTCATGTTATTCTGCTATAACGATTTCTAATCTTTCTTTCCCGTATATAATGGGCTGTTTAAAGGCTGTTGGGAACTTACTGGAACTACCTCTTCCAGCGGACTGATCAGCTGATTAAAGCATACTTTCTACTCTTAAGCTGTTCATAAATTAGATCGCTAATCCATATTTTAGAGCTAGCTCATTTCCTATGGCCACTCTAACAAGCTATTTTCAGCAAAAATTATTGTACCGGCGATGATTGTAATTAGACTGTAAACTTCTTACATAGTTTTAATCTAAGATAAAAAGTAATAGATATACAGAGAAACCAGATCTGAACTGCACAGAATAGGATTCGAATACACGGCTAAATAAAGAGATGAGGCTTGATTCCATAGAAAATCATAATCTCATAATTTATATTTTATGGATAAGTTCTTCATATTAAATTACTCATTAAAAATCAGCTATTGAGCTAATCTTGAGATATTTATATTTGATAATTAGCATTATAACGAATGAGTTATACAAGATTTCTAGAAAATAGGGCCGCGTGGATGGCAATTGATTCTATTAAAAGAGGCGGTCCTAGACAACAATACGCTGAAATGAGTAAAAATATCTTCAATTACTAGATAGTTCCTGAGCCTCTGCTGTGATTTTGAGCTCCAAATCCTGATATAAGCCTTAAAGCGTCATTTGGCACTTTTATTAGTGTGCTGCATCACAATTCCAACAATAAAAATTTTTATCCGTATTTGAACAGTATTAGGCTCAAGACAATTTTTATAAGAGAAATTTGGATTACAATAGGGACTCCATTACTCTGAAAAAAGTAATACATTGAGTGAAATGCCTTAATTCCATTTTTTTCAGTTCTTTTAAGCGCTGATATGGAATTTAAATTCTCTTCGAATACCAAAACTATGTATTTATAGATTTTTACTTGAGTTTTGATCTTTACCATTACCGTGAACTATATTCCAGTTCTACAGACTATTACCAAAAAACCATAATTATCCTGATTGATCCGTATCTATAATTTTAGATACTAAACCTTCAAATTTCCTGTGCTATTTTAAGTTCAGCATGGCCTACAGATTGAAATCCTGCGTTATCAATGGATAGTAGATATGGTATTTCTGAGTCGATAAGTAAAATTTCGACTCACATAATTCCTCAAGCAGGTCATAAATAAATACTAATAGTAAGGATGATTCTTTTCACGCCTGAATAACGCCGCAGTTGTATTCAACCAATTTTGAGATTCTGTATCCGACTCTAAAGTTCATTTTGGGGGACTTTTTCAGAGCTTCTATCATCATGTATAGTTTTTCTCCTATCCCAGAAATTTTTAATTTACGCAACAGAGCTTGATAAAGTTCCCTGTATTAGGCTTTTAAAAAGTAAATGAGCCCTATAAAGGTGCTCCAACAGCCGATCTACCTTCTGCGCACAACTTAATATATTTTTGTTGCTCGTGCCACGCATTATTCTATATATTTGGATACTGTTTATTCTTTGACCAGGATTTCGTATTTTTTGCTGATAGAACATAGAATTCGTGGTAAAATCTTTTAAATAACTTTTGATAATGCTGGTATCAGCGAAATTAAACTGTAGTTGTTTGGAACTCGCATGTCCCCTTTCTTTGGGATCGGTACAGCTACACTGTTATCCATCTGTTTTGGCATGTTTTCTAAGTCCCATATTCTGTTTATTATCTTTGAAATCGCCATTGCAAATATCGAAGCAGGTTCTATTTCATTCTGCACTAATTTCCTGATTTATCTTATTATTCTATGAGATTCTGGTAATTTTTAATTTTTTTTCAGCTATAGTTCGTCACAAATCTATGCCCATGAAAGCGGTGCGCCGCAATCTGGAAATAAAATATCTATTTTCCCTAAACTTACCCACTTTTTTCAGATCTTCTGTTGCCTGTGCTTTTTTTTGGGTAGTTAATCAAAATTTATAGCTAAAACTTCGATTTAGATTCAGTACTTGTAAAAAGCTTTTTTTCAGTCTTTAAGAATGGAACATCAATTAGATAGAAACAAAATATAACCGTAAAACGTTTAAACAAACTCCATAGTTCTCTGTTTTTTTTTTTCTAGAAAAAAATACACATTATTTTCTTAAATCAGCTTTTCTGCTATTCATTATGCTCAATTTTCAGAGTTTTATTGATTTTACCTTGATTTCGCCTTATTAGTTTGCCAATATAGGGTCTCTTATTAGTATTTCAAACCTCTTTATGCGCTTATTGATATTTTTTACTGCTCCATTCGATAATGTAGAAGAATATTTAATTTTTCAATATTCAATGCGTTTATCTCTTCATCTGATTTCCAAATTATATAAGCTACGCTTCATTCTAGATACTGAATATTAGAACCCAATCGATAGAGTATTTTAGCAATTTTTACTCACTAATAATTCTCCTAGCTCCTTTATTAACTCCATATTGAATTTTCTTAGAGCCTTTAGTGTATCCGGATCTTCTATATTCCATTCGGTTATATCAGTGAGGTGGTTAGAAAGATCAACACACTTGAGAATCTTGGTGTAGTTTGGGGTATTCATGAGACCAGGGTAAGAAATGTGATCAATCTTTTTGGTCATTTTAGCTTCATTCATTAGTCAAAATTTGAGTTTCTAAGCATAGTTAAACGCATAACAGTAAAAGAACTGATTATCAGTGCTACAGCGCTGTTAGTGTTCATACAAAAATCAGTCAAAAGAATGCTTTTGGCTTTCCTTCTCTTTTTAAGCAGCTTTCGTAGATATTTTGTTAGTACAATAGTTGTAGTTATAGTAGTCTACGTACCGAGCTTTTATATTTCACTTGGATTTATGTATTTTTATTATAAGATAAAGGTAAATAAAAAATAAAAAGAATTAGAAAAAAAAGAAAAAAAACTTTTTTTTCCTATTTTTTATTATATAAGTTGCCTTTTTATATGTTTTCAATTTTTATTTCACATAGATTAGGTTTAATAATATGAGAAATAGAATTAACCTGGAAAACCCTATTCAATCTACTCCTTCTCATCATAAATTTTCTATTGGTAGATGTTATATAACATCTACCCTTGTCGGAATCTCCCTACGACACAATTACAACTAACTTCCATCTATTGGTTTTTAGTGACACGTGAAAGGCGATTAAAAGAGTCATATTTTTTCCTATTCTGGTACCATTTATTAAATTTTTCATCCAATGCGGCGTCTTGGTCATTTCTGAAATTGAGAGAACCAATCCTTTTCTCTCCTCTATTGAATGATCCGTCCCAAATTCTAGTTGTGAGATTTCGAACCAAGTGCTTTTTTTATCCTTGAAGTCGCAGTCGGTTTAATTTTGAGTTGAGTTTTTATTCTTAGAGAGTTTGTATCGTTGTTTGATCCTTAGAAATACCAGATCTATTTCCTCACTTTTACTAATTTAGTCTCTTATTATTGTATTTCATCACATATAATTTCTTTTATAGTGATAAAATCTCAATTTTATTTATCCTTTTCGGATTTCAGACTGATTTTTTTGTTTCGGGTAAAATGATGACTTCCATAATCCTTTTTATCTCATAAATTTCTTCAGAATTTAACTATCGTTTATTGTGACTAGATTATATCAGCTCATGTTGATAGTTGCTCATATTCTAATTTTATATTAGCTAAAAATTCTCCATCTACAGGCTTCAATGCATCTCTATAAATCGTTTACTGATGCTTCAGAAAGCTGAATTTCATTGCATACTAGAAAAATAACACCGCGTGTGATATCCTAGAAACTCCTGAGGCTAAAGCAGATAATAGCAGCCGAAAAAAGCATACAAGGTGACCTCAGGCCCTGATAAAATTTTATCACATCTAGATTAAATCAGAATCGATGGTAAAAAAATAAGATAAAAATTCGTATTATTCGTATAAAACTTATATTGGCTATTTTCAGAAAAAAAGCTTAAAGTGTCATGTCTATTCGGATAGATTGGTTATAACTAGGAAATCAATTAGATTGTTATATAACTTCGATATTTATTATTTTCATTCAATACCAGTATTAAATGGGTAGACAAGTAGAATAAAAAATATATAAAAAAGCTTGTAAATCACCCTCAATTAAGGTTTAATATTTTCAACAATTTTATTTCATTGCCTTTTATTTTTAATAAATTACTTTCTTTCCATTTCCTCAATCAATTATAAAAGCTTCTTAATATTCCTATACCTTAGTTTATCTAGTATCTTAGTATCTCTAATATTTTAATTTATATATCACCTTATTATCCATATTTCCTTAGCAACATTTAAAATATGTCTATGAGATCAATTGAAAGAGAATTTTCCCACTGAAATCTGAATGAAGATGGATTATTTCATGAAAAATCTCAGAAACACTTCCATATGGAAACTCAAGCAAATTTATTCTGATAAATTTCATTAATCTAGTTTACCAAAATTGAGGGATAAATGACCTTCCAGCAGGTCAAACTCCTTTTCAAGGTTTGCAATTAAATTTCTCAAAACTTGAAGACTCTATAAAAATCCCTGATGCGCAAAATTTTGATGTAAACGTTGAAGATTATGTCTAATTTATGAAAATCATGAAGTTTATGCTTTTTTATAAAACCAGAAATATCCACAGCGGGCCTTAATCGCGCTCTATACATAGGAACACATCTTGGGGCCTGTGATAAAATGTTTCAGTTGTTTGAATTCGCCTTTAATCCTAACCTTTTATCACTATGAATTTTTTCCCGAGCGACTTCAAGAAAAATTTTTTAGAAATTAACAATCGATTCAGTGTTAGAGGTCTTAGATCAAAGCGTAAATAAGGATTCAGAAGTGTATCTAAAAATTATTTCGAATTCAAAGCTTTATCCAGAGATAGCAGCTTATATCGACTTGAATTGGCAGTTGAATTTTTATGAGAAGCATTGTGGAAAAATTATAAAATTACTAAAAATTTCTGAATTTCCTGTAACTCTAAAAGAAGTATCTGGGATTTTAGGTCTCATCGATAACCACATTTCAAATAAAGCAATTCTTAGCCAAGATGAGAATGTTTTTAACACTAGAGACCCATCTCGCCAAGCCGTTACAATAGAAGCATCATGAAATCATACAAATGCAACCGATGAAACTATAAACCATACGCCAAATGAAATAGACTAACATTCTGATTCCGTGAAAAGCTTACAGCAGAGCAAAAAAAAGAAATTTATGAAAAATATGATTATACTGCGCATCATCTGAAATTTGGTACGGGGATGCAAAATAACATTAATTCCGGGAAAAGGGAAAACTAAATAGTAGAAAAAAAAGGTTACTATGGGGTATCAGAATTGTATAATAATTAAATAGTATAAATTTTGTTTTCAAATAAAAATATACTCATATAAAAAAATGTTTCGTAAATAGCTCTTTTATAGTTGATTCAGGCTCATCTGATAACCTCATAGACGTAAAAATCGCCAAAATGCTTGGACTAAAAACTAATTCAATACTAAGTATTATAAATTCTTATTTCTCTTGAAACTATAGAAGGTAAACATTTAATAGAGACTTCAATTATAGAAAATTAACCAGAGGTGAAAATTTCATTTAACAATAAGCAAAAAAAAGAAAGTATGTATCCTAATATTCACATAATATAACTATATTTTTAAGACTTCAATGACTAAAGAAACTTATTCTCAAAATAAATTGGGTTAAAAATACTAAAAATTCGATCCTCAACAATTCATAAATAACTTTTGATCTCCTGAAATAAATATAAAATCAATTTTTGAAACTTCTGAAGGAAAAAAGTGGGCTATTCAGAATATTTAACAGAGAAGATAGTTAAAAAAACCATATAATCAAGCGATTATGATGAAGAGGTATTCTAAGAGCCAACATTTGCCAAATATGTTCTTAATGGTTACAAAATGATAGAAAAAAATACAAATAATACAAGATGAAAAAATGACAAACGCTTTAACCAAAATAGTAATAGAACTGGATGAATGTCAAAAATAGAGACTTCACATTACCATTAGAGTACTAAGATTTTGCCATAGCATTTAGAAAAAAGTCAGCTGAAGTCCTTTTAACGTATTGGTCGAATGACTTCCGTATAGAATTAATATCAGGTTCAACCTCATCATTTTGATAAAAATTTTCTTTCTCTTCATAGGAGCTGGTAGCATTATAGAAATACATTGAAGATAGCTTAAAAATGTATTTATTCGTCTCTCTTAATCACCATCAGGGCCTCCTATTATTTCAAATATGATAAAAGACAATGATCTCAGGTTATTTACAGACTATAGTAATTTATATGAAATAGCGGTAAAAAATAGACATCACTTATCGATAATAGACGATTCATTGGATCAACTGAGCGAAGCTAAAATATACTCCAAGCTTGATGTTCAAGGTGCATATAATCTTGTACGTAATAAACAAGGAAATTAATGTAAAAAAGTATTTCACTGTAGAAGCGGAAATTTTGAATAGCAAGTAATGCCATTTGGACTAAAAAATGCTCCCGAAAAATTTCAATTATAGATGTACTTGATGAATATCTGTCGCTTATCCGAAAGATATTCTGATATAATCAAGTAGTATAGAATAAAATTTGCAGAACGTCGAATCGATATTGGAAAAGCTAAATTATAAAATCCTATTTTTTAAGCTAGAAAAATGCATATTCGATACTTTAGAGGCCAAATATCTATGACATTTAATCTCGATAAATGATATAAAAACGGATACAAAAAAAATTATAATTGGTATCTAATTGGAAGAAACCAACACACGTTTAGGATATATTGACATTATTGGGGGTTTTTAAAATACTACCGTAAATTTATGCCGAGCCTTTCCGTATTAGCAACTACAATTACAATTACAATTACCAATTTGACCAAGAAAAACGTGCCATTTAATTGAAGTGCACAATGTGAAACTGAATACATAAGGATAATAAAATCGTTAATGGAATCACCAGTATTGAAATACTGGACTCAGATGTTGAATACTTAGTAGACATATGCATCTGATTTTGCACTAGGTGCGATTTTATCTGAAAAAATAGTACTGGAGATTGGCAGACAATCGCATATTTGTTCAGAAAATTTACTTCTACAGAGATTAATTACGATTTTCACGATAAGAATTGGTGGCGATTTTGCACGCGCTTAAAGAGTGCTACTAGTGCTTGGAAGGGGTGAGACTAAATTTTAAGTTTCTCATAGACCACAAAAACCAGTATTATATAAAAAATGCCTAAACCTTGAATAGACGACACACCAGGCGATTTTTGATATTTTGGAGAATTGAATATTTCATAGATTACTATTTAGGGAAACTTAGAAGGAGGTCTGAAGCAGTCTCTAGAAGATCGGAGCACAATTACTTACTAAAGAAAAATAACAGTATTTTACTAGCAAGAAATTTCATAAATAAAATTAATAAAAAGGAAAATATAATATTTTTGTGGGATTTTAATAAAAGAAAATAAGTCATTCATTGCTAAAAATCTTCGCACCCAAATAATAACGTAATACCAATACTCTCAATTGCTGTTCATAATGGAATCAAGAAAAATTTAGCATTGATAAAAAGATTTCATTGGTTTCATGGAATGAATAAATTAGTCAAAGATTATGTATCCACTTGCGATACTTACAATAGAACCGAATCTAAATAACATATACCGCACGAATTACTAAATCAAATACCAATACCTGATAGTCCATGTTCGTAAATAAATATAGGCATAATTGTGGAGCTTTTACTGTAAAAAAGTTAGAAAAAAATTATCGGTATAGATTGAAAGGTTCACAATAGTGACAAAATTTATATCTGCAAAAGTAAATTTTTGGGCAAGTAAAACTTTAGAGCTACTAATGGTCATTATAATCTCATATTATGGATTTTCAGATGACATAATATCTAATTGTGGGGTACGGTTTACCTCAAAATTTTATCTCAGATATTAAAATAGTTGAATGTATAAGTTAAAATGTTCACAGCCTTTCACCCGAAAACAGATGGACAAACTGAATGAATAAACCAAATATTAAAACAGTGTCTAAGGTGATACATAAATTTTCAACAATATTATACGAGTAAACTGATACACCTAGATGAGTTTGCGCAAAACGTCTTGTACAAACCAACAAAAAGCTATTTCGGTTTTATTATTAAATGGGATATCACCCTAAATTGTCACAACTGCTGAGTTTTTCGTTTTCAGTACCAAACTCAGAAGCTAGAGCAAGCTAAATAAAGGGAATTCTCCAGAGTCTATTAAAAAATTTAGAAAACGCTATAAATGTCCAAATATTTCAGTGGGTATACAACTTAGAGATAAAAAGCCATTTTAGAAGGCGAGATAGAATGGCTGAATTCAAAAAAAAAAAAAAAGATTAATAGATACTACAAAAATTTAAACTATAGATTTTAGGGCTTTTTTAAAGTTCTGAAAATAATAAATGAGCTGGTTAATAAATCAATACTACCACTAAATATGCGATTTCAACTTGTGTTCTACACATCTATTAGAGATGTATACCCAAAAAATCGATGAAAGAAACAATCAAGAATCCATTGAATACAAAATTATTTCGGAAGAGTTCGAAATAGAAAATTTTTTGCACAGTAGATTACACTAAGGAAAGCTACAATAACTAGAGCAAAATAAAGGGGAAAATGAATAGGATAGTTTTACGGAACCACATTCAAAGGTTAAATAATGAATCTTGATCCGCGAATTCCAATTAAATGATCCTAAAAAAACAAGCCTTGACACAAAGAAGGCAACACATAAAAGAAAAAAGAATCAAGTAAAGTGGATTAAAATCATTTTTAAAGACAGAAAAAATAATATGAAGAAAGTAGGAATTGAACCCAAAACTTTCGCAACTCCAGCAAAGATCATGGCCCGGTCCCTATGCAGTGTATTGTCGGAGAATTTTATTTTATATTATACTATATTATATATTACTATCTAATTTTTCATTTTGAAATTGATTGTTATAAATCCTGTTAATAATTAAAATTTTCTTTGGAGATAAATTAATTAGCTTTATAGGTAAAAAAAAAGAATAAATATTCAAAGATGTTTTTATAAACGTTTATAAAAACTTTGATTTTTATTCTGAGATTAGGATTATTTTTTTGGTTTATTTTAAAATATTTCATTATATTTTTTATTTATTTTTCGAGATATAAAATGGAGAAAACAATTAGATAAAAAAACTTTTTTTATTTGAATCTCATTGGAGGCCTTAAAAATTAATTCAATATTTTAATCGGATATTCAGAATTAGTGATTTATATCTACTTATCAAATTGAATTTAAACTTATTATTTTACAAAAAAACAAAATCATCATCTTTAAAAAGAAATAAGCATTCAAAAATATAATATACACATAAGAAATAATAAGAGTTATTAAATGTAACATCGTTATACACACTCACAATTGAGACGCTGTTACTGATAAAAACCGCTAAGAACTAATTAAAATAAGAATATTTTATAATATTGGCAGAAGTGATAAGCTTATGATAGCAAATGCCAGATTCCGGGTTCGAATCCCGGAATGACTAAATCTAAGATCTGTTGATCCGATATAATTCTTATCGATAGATAGCTTATCTATGGTGTGCCAATCAGAAGCCAATTGATTAGTAAGCAAATATTAGGTATAGTAAATGTTTAGTAATCAAACATCCTTCTGGACTAACATAAAACGGACCATGAAACAACAAAGTGACAAAAAGCCGATACCAAAAACTATATAAACCCGAATTCTCCAACTGACTATTGCTACGGCATGACTATTCACGTATACTCTTAAATATTCTTTCTCTAATAAATAAATTATAAAATAAACTCTAAATAAAATGCTTAATAACCACAAATTTATCAAAACCAGGCTGCTCAACAGCAGTGCCTGGTCACCAAAGGAACGTACGGCTCAGTCAACGCCTACTTCCTCGTCAGAGTCATCCAAAATTTTAACTTACACAAGCCAAAGTCACAGTTTATCCCTATTATTTGGCACGGTGCTTTAAAATTGAGTTATTGAACCGTTTAATCCTTAAACGAGTCCAAATATTACTTTTCATCATTTTATAATTATGAAATTAATCCTTAAATGTGAAAATAAGAGAAGGATAGTGTCAAGCCTGTTTTAATCAATTGGAATAACTAGGAAATCTATTTCATCGTTATACAATAACTGTCTTTATTATTTAAATTAAATAATAGTATTCAAAGTGTATACGTGAGATTCTTTTGAGGAGCGCAACTTATCTTTTATATTTTTCCTCGTGTATTTTTTTCGATTAATCAATTTTAAATATAAAAATTTTATTGCGTGAAACTGGTTATCTGTGGCCAATAATTAAATTTAATTATATTGGATAGGAAATTTTACGAATCGCATTTGATTATTAAGGAATAAAAACTGTTTATGACCTATCGATTTAATGAATAATTAAATTCTGTAAACCAATATATATGAATGAAAAATTGAAATTTTTTTTCAATTTTTTGAATCTCTTATTGTGCACCGGTAAACTTAATTTTCAGCTCATTTTTATCAGCTCTTGATACTACTTCTACCTGTCACAACATGCGATATCTGAAAGTTAGCCAAGGATAAATGACCTATATCAGAGATTCACTACAAGATTTTCTGCTATTAATCGATCTCTAAATTAAGCTTCAAATCTCTCTTTCGAATCTTAAAAATGATAATTATACTAAAAGAGTATATAACTGTCAAAAAATGCCCCTGGAACATTTATGAGGCTTCAATTATTAACGGGAATTAGATTTTGAATAAAGTTGTATAATATTCGCTTAAATATGCAGTAAAAATTTTATTTATTTTTAATTACATTCATTAATAAACTGTTATGACTCTAAATAATATATACCCAAAAATGAAATGTTGATATTTTAGTTAAATAAAACAAAGCTATCAAATTTT
>LSSN01003305.1:0-11530 GCA_001970855.1 Smittium culicis | reverse complement strand
CCTGTGGGACTAGCAGTAGCGGTGGTAGTCATGGCGTTGTTTCCTGCATAAACGAACACTGTGGTTTGCACTACGATGACGACTTGGCCTTTGGTTTGTGTAGGCTCTGCCTGAGAGCTATACATACAATTGTCGAGGTAGTTTGCAGAGTCAGCGTTTGCGGGCACAAAATTATCCGTAGAATCGGAGCAGTTCTCAGTACATTGTTGCTCGATGGGATGGCTGCAAGCGACTATTGCCAAGAATGCGAATAGAAATGAAAGCATGGATAAAAAATGCATTATATGGCTATTCTAATATTGGTTGAATTATTTAAAAAGGGGTTGGTGGTTTCTTTTTCGGATCGTAAAATGAGAATTATAATTTTATTAATGCTGCGTAAAGGACAAATAATACTTGTTGAAATGAAATCGAAGCGTAGAAAATTATCGTCAAGTTGGCTTTAAATCGTTTTTCTTTTCTTTTTAAAGGTAGCTTGTACTTGAAGGTGCAAATTGAAGCTATTGAAGAAGAAATTGTAGGTGATAATATATGTAAAAATAAAATAAAATTATAAGTTATGAAAAGGTATAAGGTAAAAGGTTAAGCACAGCTTATTGATGTTAGAATGAAAAGAAAAAAGGCAGGGTGGGAAATATGAACGGGAGTGTTTTATGATGTTACTAAACCTCATTTCTTTAAAAAAATTCGGAATTTTTTTTCTTTATGTGCTTTTGTAATATTTTTTTTTTTTCTTTTTTGTGCTATTGTAATAATCAATTTTTTTATGTAACAAAAAAAAACGTAAACGAATCTTTTAAAGCTAAAATTGAACCTTATCTTATTTCCCGAAATGAGCGAATCAGTTATCCACACTATTATCTCTAACAAAATATGTTTTTATTTCGATCAGCGATAAAAAAAAATGTCAGAAATCGGAAGGTTTCAGCTTTGTTGTTTCTCTAAATTTACGATAACAAGATAGAATTAGTATAGGTTTGATTTAATGATAAATAAACGTCTTTAAGGGCGTAGTTTCATGCATAAAGGCATTATTTTATTAGATATTTTTGGTACTCGTGAGCGAGGATAGTTTGTGAGAATGGGTGTAGATGAAGCCTCAATACTTTTAAGAGTCCTAAATCATAAACAATGTAAATATTATGAAATTGAGTCATAATACAAAGAGTGCAGAAGGAACAATGTGGCTATTATGCAATAACTCTGCCGTAAACAAAAAGCCTGTTCAAACGTATTTAGATTTAGATATGCAGAAACAAAATATCAATTATGCGGCTAAAGTGCATATAATAGTGCTGAGACTTTTTCCAAATCGGCCTAAAAACACGGGATTGACCATTCCCACTTTAAATGCAAGCTTTTTTTCTAATTATTATACTCTTATATGGCCCCTCTTATTTGCAGGTGTACTATTATCATTTAATATAGATATGGGAGACTATTACTTAGGGGTATAGCAATTCTAGCTTTGCAGTTTCGAGGGATTAGACCAGTCGAAGCAAGTTATAAATCCTAGCTAATATATTCTGGCCAATCGATTGCTGCGTACGAAATAAGCAAATGGATTATCAGCTCAAATGGGAGATTATTTCGAGAAGCGCACAGCATTTATGTAAAGATTTTATCCAACTATCAATTCCAATTACATTTTGAACTGTATCAAAAAAAACCCCCCATAGTGAATTAAATTGTCTGAAGTTTGTGTCTAATCAGCATTAACAAATAATAAAACTGGACTAAAACCGCTCGTCCACTCAAAAAGCTGTCTATTATTCATTAATTTAGTTTGCTGTACTGAGAAATTTATAGCGCTAAAATTGAACCATTTATAGTTCGCGAAATAATAGTCGTTAAAGTAAAAATACGCTGAATTTATGGTCGCACATCAAATGATTAGAAATTAGCATAGCTTTTTGAGCCATGAAAAAACTGAAATTATTAACAGAATATTGGCTGATATCTAGCTGAATACCAAGAATTAACAAATTACGATTATTTAAACTGAGTATTGACGCTAATATTTATTAATGATCTTAAGCTGTAGTGGTCATAAATTAGCTATTGGACAAAGAAAGACGTAAACCGTAAATCGCTGTATCACATTGATGTAAATGCTTCAATCCATCCAAAATGCCCCAAAAGTTATGAATCAAACAATGAATTTGATTCTCTAATTAAACTTGCTATCTTTTTGCAGTGAAGACGCAGAAAGGAAAATCGCTCATAATCGCCCATTCTTACCTCATTTGCAGATAAATCCAAACATCTAATATATTATATCTGTCGACTCGACAACTGAATAATGAGAAAAATAGTATGCCAAATACTTCTGATGCCATATAAATTAACTTTTAGTATTTACACCTCCACATGTTATAAATAAAAGAAAGCATTTATTAGACGAACAGAAATTATTCATCCTGGTTCCAGATTAACCGTCTCGATTACTTGATCAATTAACAAATTATCTTGGTACAATCTATGCTATGAAATTTTGAATACTTAACTGTAAATAGTTTCCTAATATAAATTTTCTTTTTTACTAGAAAAGTATATATACCTATATTACAAAAGCCAAAAAAAAAAAAAAAAAAAAAGTACTTCCACAGCCATGTGTGAGAAGCAAATTTCGGCAAAGTGTTTTTTTTTTTTTTTTTTAATCTCGCTGATTATAAATCGTGAGCTTTGGCAATATTATTTGCTAAATTAGAAATTACAGTTTATTTTTTTTCCCCCCTTTTCAATTGTGAACATTATATTTTATATGTCAGAATTTCGCTGGTCTTCTGTTAATCATATACATTATTTTTTTTTTTACTAAATGAAGAGCGAGGACTCGTAAAATGCTATACTTATTCAAGATTGGTTATCGAAAGTTATTCCAAAGAGCGAAATTGTATCTATTAAACCTTTGCCGAGAAATTTTTATCTTAATTATAATAGCTAATACTACAATGAAAATAAAAACTATTATGGCCTGTTCGCACCCTCCACCACCCCCATCTCACCCACTACTATAGCATCTCCATACCCACTATACATTGGTTTAAGGGCTTACATACCTTTATATCAAAAGCTTTTATCCTTATTATCTTGAAATTGACCTTGTTGTGTTCCACTTCAAAGTGGAGAGCTAAACTTCGGTCCTAATTTCCTTATTTTGGCACAATGTTCACTTCTCGATATTGAATTTATCATTTTATGCACATCTGCGATATTTTTGGTCTAAAACACTTTCTTTCCAAGAACATCGGATTTGAATACGCAAATCGCTATAACATCGTCAAAAACTAATGATATTAGATCTTGCGCTTATGGTTTTATACCACTAGTAAATCCTCTCCCCTAATTAATCAAATTAACGGCTCTATTGCGAGCTAATACTGTCAGCGATTATTTAGTATCTTCTTGAACGAGCCCTTGGTGACATATTACCATTTTAACCTTCCTTTAATTAAATCATTAATTCTGTCTTTGTAATTCCATACAAGATTTACATCATTTTTATTAAACGTTCCATTAGTGCCTCAATCTTGTAGGAATTTTCCATAGAAAAATTCAATTCACATCTATTGTACTCATTCTGCCAATAGTTAATTATACTGCTCATTACATTTTTCATTCTCTAGCTTTTCATCTCTAGTTATCAGTTTTATAGTATGCATCATATTCAATACACCCTTCGCTCTAATCAGCCCACCTTTTGTTTTATTTATAACGCTTAATATGATTTTTTTTTTTTGAATTCCATTTCCTATTAGTTAATACATCAGTTAAATTATTTCGTATTTTTAGCACTAAATTCCTCCGATTTTTAAGCGTTTATAAATATAATAAATTTGGAAGTCGTATTAATTCTATAACTTTTTTTTAGCGAACCTGCAAATTTAATTGCTCCTATCCAGTCACTTTAATTTGATCTCGGAATATGAATTAGCTATGTTTTAACCCTTTTTTTGGTTTTTTTTTTCATTTTCCAAATTCGGTAAACGCCAAAACTATATCTTTCTTTTTCTTTCTTCTTTTTATTTATTTCGTTTTCTGTTGTTTACTGCCTTGATAAATCTTCTTTTGAATTTTTTTTTTTTACTAGTTCATTAATCTTGATCCAATTATCAAAAGTCCAATACAATTTTAGCTTCTTTTTTTTTTATTTCTTATATCACTTTATTTTATGACTATTTTCATTCGAAATCTATTCTATAAGCCTCAAATCAATCGCCTATTCTTAGTCTAGTACTGAATTTATGTTTAATCAAAATATTTTTTACTATACGATTCAAAGTATTCCATATTTATATATATCAATTTCATAAATTTTTAATTTACGAATATACTCATTCAGTTGTGGCTCAATGTAGCTTATATCACAGCATTGCATCTAAGTCAAAGTATTTTTTTGACTATTTCTCTCATGTAATTCTACAAGATCTTTTTTATCCATTATTTTTCGTAGATTAGAAGTTTTCCTGCTATACTAATTATTTATTAATATTTTAATCTCGCCTAAAAATATACAATTATCCAAAATTTTAGGTACTTTTATAATTTTGCCATGAATATTTTTCATTAACCAACTATTTTAAGGAAATACGTGTAAATCTAACCATAATTTTCTTACTTTTTACAAATATATTCAATTTTACTGCTAGCACTCTATCTTACTCATATGATATTTTGCCAATAATTTTTGCTTTTCGTTTTTTATTTTATTTTATTTTATTTTTATTTATTTATTGCTTTTTACTTGGTCTATACTTAAAATCTTAGCCATTGTACTATCCAAAAATTACATTTTGTATCGCGTAAGTTGGTTTGGTGCACACAGGATATTTCTATTTTGTTATTGAATAAGAAATCATGTGTTTAATTTTTGCCTATGCTTTCTTTAATCTGAAAATCTCACTATAAATCTTCTTGGCCTAGATTATCGCTTATAGCGTTCTATTGATGTTTCTTTTTTCCTCCTAGTTCGAACCTATTATAACATCTTTGATAACAGCTTTTTTTTTTGCTCATAAATTTCGGTTTAATTGGTCTATTTACTTTTTTGCCTCAAAATATTGATCTACAATATATGGGTTTGCCTTTATTGTTATTTGGGTATCTGATATAACAAGCTAAATTAAGATGTGTGTGCTTATTTTTAATAATATTTGTTTTAATTTGTTGTTGAAAAATTCGTCTTAATCATTAATTGTTTCAAATTCTGGAGTTTTCAATATAATCTTGATGTTTAATTATACAGTTCATAAAAACCATTTTAAGGGTTAATGATTTAAACAGTTTTTTTCGGTTACTGTTCCTATTTGTTTTTTTTTTAAAGCTAATAATGAGGTATTTTTTACACACAACAAATGAATATCCTGTAATATCGCATATTTTAGCATCTAATAATATTGGAAACATATTTTAATTGAATATTCGTTTCTTCTGTTTCAATTTAGTCTCTTAAGATTATTTTTTCTTTTGATTTTATGGCGTTATTAATTTTTTTTTACTGATTATATAATATTTTTCTATATTCTCCTAAAATATTTGCCCAAAATATCTCTATGTTTACCAAGCCCTTCGATATATATTTTAATACTTACTTAAATTTAACTCGTTCCAACATTATAATTGATATTTCAGTTATAATCATTGTTTGACAATGTTTCGAAAAGTATGCTATTTTTTTTCACGCATGAAACGGTATTTATGATATTTTTCGCTTTAATTTCTTTTTTAGGCTCATAGTAAATCATTTTACTGTTGTCCGTATCAAAAATAAAAGTTTAAATTTCAAGTTCATAAATAACCTTGTACACAAATCCTCAGAATTTTTCTTTGAATTCAGCAAGATAGTATCTTCATTTAATTTTTTTTATCCACTGTGAACATCACTTTGATTGTTCTTGGGGCTATATTTTCAATAATATCTCCGTTTTAATCTTCTTTAATTTATTTTTATATTTTCAAACGCAATTTTCTTTGCCGAATTTTTTTTCAATTAGCTCTTTTACCTAGAATCTAATGCACCTATATATTCAATTCAAAAAACCTTTTTCACCTACTTACGGACATTCCTAGAAGCTTAGACTTTTTGTATCGTACATCCCTGGCTACTTTAGATTTGTTACGTAGAACCTATTATATTATTATTTTTAAATTTTAATTGTGCACTCTTAGATAAAAAGTTTAATATTTAATCAATACTGATATCTTTTTTATAGTACAAAAAAAATTTTACATTGAATTTAAATTTTTAATTTAGCTCTTTCAGAGGCAGGCGACTTTTTTTTTTTTACTACCAAAATTATCCAGCTTAATGAAAAATAGATGTGTCAATATAAAATTTTGAAATTCTGTAGGTTGTGAAATATAACTATCCAATAAAAAATCATTATTAATTTAGTTTGATAATATTATTTTTTAAATTTTTATCGAATTTTGGCCCGGGGAGGTTTAAAATCAAGTAGAAAATACTATCAAGTAGAGTGTCGAATTGATTAATGGTTTAATTAATTTAAATTATCAAATATTAAATTTCTTAATTGAGTAATGTTCTGTGTTACCATCTCTCTGGATAGTACTATAAGAAAAATTACAATCCAATAAAAACGAAAGTAAATTTTTCTAAAAATAGAAATAAATAAATTGAATATTACGCCCATTTGATAATCTTATCGTCTTTTCTTTAGAAAAATGACTTTTTCAGAATTAAGATTTTCGGCTTTAAATACTTTATATATTTAAAATATATTCTATCCAAAAACTTTGAACCAAGAAGATATCAACCAGGCACTCATTAGTAAACATCAACTCAAAGATTTGATAGAAATAATCAGAGAACTGATCCATAATAATATGCGTAATTCTGAGTCTGAAGCACCTTAAGAGACTAAAAACAATTTCATTAACTAACTATGCAGTAATATAGAGCCCATCAAAGCTCTTCCATACATTTAATGAAGCTTATTCAGCATATCATTTACCAAAGAAGAAAGCAAAGGGACTCTATGCTCATTTCCAAATAGTACTATGATGAACTGCTTACCACCACCGCTGAAAATATTCTGTTTCAGCTACAGCGGTTAATGTGTAATCCACCTATTATGGCTTTCGGGTAGCCTTATTTCAAGAATCCTACATTATCTAAAACTATCCACACGAACGACCCAGTATTATCCAGGAATAACGGCATAAGGTACCCATTTCATCTTTTTCAAAACTATTCGAGCCTTCGCTGACAGGAATATCCTCGAATTTTTTACAGTTATGATTTGAAAATCTCTAAAAATGAAAGATGCTTTTATTTAAAACTCGCCAGCTCTTCAAAACGAATACCAAGCTGCTAATGGATCAGAAGAAACTGGATCTCTTTATTATAACAAAGAAACTTGAAAAGATTCCCAACTCTCGAATTTAATTTCGGAGCAAGAGATGAGGCATTAAAATTGGGTTTTAATTGCCTCATATAGACTTTCTTATAAGGCTCTGCCTCGCGATTTTCCTATCAGCTTGTTCAGAGCTAACAGAAATCAAGTGAACCTGGATTATTATAGATAATGGATTCCAAAATCAATTTCAGAGAACATAAACTCAAATAATGGATTCATATTTATGCAGATATGGCGTAGTTTTTAACGAGGAACTATCAGTGACCCCGAAAAATGGTTTTTTATCGTGACGTATCCACTGACGCTTGACCCGATAATAAGCAGGAATATGGTAATATCTGAGTTTCACCTAACCTTGAAAAAAGAACTAACATAACTCTGCCCAAGAAAACGGTAAATAAGATCAGGTGTACGGAGCTTAGACTCTACATCCAAATAATTGTGACCCCAAAATGTACAGGGTGTAATTTATCATTACTAAATCTTAAGAAATCTTTATTTGCATGCAAAACGGATAAAATTAAAAAATGAAGTGCTGAATTCGATTAACTGGGCGATTATTATGAAAATATTTATGGCAGTATCAAAGCTAATAGACTCATCCTCGCATATTATATTCCCCAAATCATATAATGAATACCTTTATATTTGGTGGAACGGCAATAAATACCAGAATCAATGCTTCTAACTATAGAAGGCGCTAATCCATTGTACTTTCAACAATTTTTTACCCTCCAGAATTAACGCGAGTACTATACTCGGGATTTAAGTTTCGTAATACCTGGATGATATATTAGTCCTTTGAGAATTCAAGGTGAAACTCAATTTGAAAACAAACTGTATATACTCCAATCTGATCAAAATACGGTACAACATAAATGTAAATAATTCTTCTACCATATCAGCTTAAGTATTCACTTGTTTGAGGATAAATACCAATAAACGGGATGCAGTTTTATAATTCCCATCTTCCTATGTCAGGATTATGCTTCGTAAATTCTGCAAGCTGTTATATTCAGGAAATTTTAAGCTAAAAGGATTAGATAATTTTATCGGAAAAGCACAAGATATGTAATCGGTCCTTTTTTTGGGATTCTTAAGCTACAAAGGTCCTTATAATTGAAGACAAATTCTTAATCGTCTCTGAAATACTGGACTGCATCATTATGCCTTACGTCCCCCGCTATCTATAATTTTTTTTTTATGGAAGAGACAGCTAGTTAGATGGAAATGCAATCAATTCATACATGAAAAATCAGAGATTGAGAATTCTGAATAGACCAGCGAAAAAATATGAGGTGTAATAGTTGGATCCAAACAATATTCATTATTATATAATTAAAAGATGAATTGGTGTACATAATTGCCAAAAAGCTATTGGTAATTCTGTTCGCTCTAAAAATAATAGACAAAATTGAAATATTAGTTCTGTTTAACTCGATACACGCCACGAAACTTGCTTATTCTCTGAAATATTTCGAAAGAATTCTATAAATAGCGTGAAAATCATTTTTACACTCACTAAATGTCAAAAATCGACCACTGAAATTTTAGATACCTCTATTTTTGAAACCGCCGGTTTCCTGAAGTTGCCTAACATATCAGACAGAATGTTCAATATTGACGAATAGTTCGCAGTTCAGAATTTAAATTTTGGTATTATAGGCGTGGATATACATGCCCCAATCTGAGAGAGAAACCGAAAGCATACTAAATATGGTTTATAGACACCAGAAAGGTTGGATCACCTCATATTCATTCAATTGGAAGGAATATAAGAGCCCTTATTTATTACTAACTTCGAGTTTCCTAAATAAAGCAATTCGAAATATTAAGAAAGGAATTGTATAGAAAATATGATAGAGCTTATATTGAAATAAGTGGTTTTATTTACAAGTATATAAATTAAGAATTTCACACTCGCTCCTTACAGAAAATTACGGTCAATCATATCCTCAAAATCAGAAATTATTTTCAAATAGAAATAATACGTCTCAGATTATTTCTTAGAGAATTACGACGTATCCTCATATAAAAAATTTTATCGAATCTCGAAATTGGCATTTTATATTCGAATAAATGACGTTTAAACCGTAAACACAGATACTAAAATTTCCAGAAAAGCTTTTCTAGAGTATAAATATAGATAGAAATATCATATTTGTTATATTTCAACATATTAAGTAAATTAAATAATCAAAATATAACAATAAAATAATTTAGATTTATCTAATATTTTTGCGTCTAAATCAGAGCTATCAATACCCTTAGATAACTCGAAAACATTCGAAAGTGCCTAATTGATTTAGAAATTCGTGTTTTCTCTGCATAAATCTTCGAATATTTTATTTTTTAGAGCTGATATTCATATATTACCCGTGATTTTAATTATTAAAAACTGGTTATAAACAACAGAACTATTTGAAAAGTAATTCACAAAAAAATTGAGTATAAGTTAGCCTATACTTGATTTTTGAGAGCGCCTGGAACGCTTCGAATAGAACCTCTAAAACTTTTGATTTCCAAGGTTTTTTGATTTAGCTACTGTTACCCCAATAATTAACCTAAAGTGAAAATTTATTGTTTTTCTCTTTTAGATCAGTAGGAACTTTGATTATTTATTACGCCATTATTTTCACTTCTGAGATGACTAAATTAAGTATTTGTAAGAACTAATTTCCAGTGAATATTTCAAAAACAGCTCTCTAATAGTAAATAAATTAATTTTTGCTTAAAGATTTCCTAAAATTCTATATGTATCAATAGAAAAATTTGTTACACAAATCGCTATCTGGATTTATAACCCATAATTAAAATTCTTAAATAATAAGGTGAGTACTATTGGTACAACAATATAATAACATACAGGATTTACATAAGAGGAAATTTTGACTCGCGTATTTTGACAGGTTATTCTATATTTTTATCATGTTATAGAAACACAATATCTACTACTCGTAGTATTTCTGAGTCTATTCCCTTTCGCATTAAATTTATATGGCTCGCCTCAGAAATATATTTAATAATTTTTGAACTCATTAGAACAAATATTTAATTTTTAATATATTATAGCGTTTATATGCCAATTTTATTATTTTTTATCGTTTTGATTAAAAAGGTAAAGTGATAACTATTTGAGCTAAATTTTTCGTGGTTTATATTTTCCACGTTCTAGTCTTTTAACTGGCGCACTATTTTAAATGCGAATATATAAAAATGATCAATTAATTTTTTTTATATTTTTTATTTTATATTAAGTAACTCACATAAAAAAGTTGTTATGCTTGTTATTTTTTTTTTTGTAAAAAAATTTCCTTTTTATTTTTCTTTTGAAAATCACATAAAGGTGTTATTTATATATCTTCTGAAATGGTGCTCTGGGATCGCGTAGGTTGTACTAAATGGATAAAAAAGAAAAATGATATGACTTGAAACAGTTTTCCTCACTTTTGGTTCCGTTGTTCACTGTAGTTGAAGTTTTGGAGGTTTCACTCTGCTACAGGTTTCCCCTGTATCAAATTAATCTTAAAAGATAATTTAAGTGGTAATATTCATTGGGTATTAATATCCAATAGCATATTTTCATCCGCAATATCATTAATAGTAGCATTTTATTGGAGTACTAAGAATTTTTTCCTTAATCTAATGTTTTTTTTTATTCTTGAGCAATGAGTTACTACTTTCGACATAGAAAATTATCAATTATCTGGAATACAATTGTTTCAATTCGTAATACGAACTGTAGATGGATTTGTAATATGCTATAATAAGCTGGTTGTTTTTGGGTAGCTTGTCGAGGAGTTAATTGTCTCTTTTTAACTACGGATTCGTTTTAGTACCTATATTAATTATGCTGCTCTAGGTTTTGGTTTTCAATTTTAGTTTTATTTTTAGAGAGGTGGAGCCATTTTTATCTCCCTCTTTTTTACTAAATATATTTAAATTATAACTAATAGAAATTATTAGAATTCAAGCTAACTATCTGGATTGCTCAATCATTGGTGGAAAAACGTACATGAAGTATAAAAAGCCTCCAGTAATTAAGCAATTTTATCAGTTGTCAACTCACGTTCCGCATATAAAATAAATGGTAAATAAAAGAATTAAATAAATATTAAGTAATTAGTTTAGGAGGATTATCTCATCAT
>LSSN01003301.1:0-12161 GCA_001970855.1 Smittium culicis | reverse complement strand
CCCTATTGATTACTAATTACCTTTAAGATTTCGAGCTTGAATCAGTATTTAAAAGTATTTCTATAAAAATGTCATTCGTTTTTCGATGATTATATCCTTACCTTGTTTTTAAAGAAAAGTTACGCAATGTAAATTATTAATATACATTCGCCTGAAATAAGCAATTGAACATAGTATACCTCATATTTTGATGACTATGCTCTAATACTATTACAGATCTATACTGTGCATATTTATTTTTGAAATAATTTAAATTCGTATTTGTTCAAAATCAGTGTCTATAAAAGAGGAGGCATTTCCTCGCTATTTTATACCAACAAGCTTTGTATTCAAATTACTGTAACCAATACGATAAAACTACGTCTCAAGAATCATCAAGTTTTTAAATATTCAAAAACAAATCGAAAAAATGAAATATATTACCCTTTTATCAGCTCTTTTTGCTACCGCTCAGGCCAAATTGGTGCACATTGTAACTACTTATGAAACTCCTATAATAGCAGACATGATGGGCGTTAATGCAACAGGGCCATTCGAAATAGGCTTATATACTACAAATTGCGAACTTATAGAAAAATACATTGGAAACGTAACACACTATAATGAAAATGTCGGATGGATAATTGAAACTGACATTGGTGGCGGCTATTATGATCAAACCTCTTACAACAAAAATGAAAACACCTATTTCGGTAATCTAAGAATTTATAGCGACCCTTCATATAGCAAACCACTTGAAGTCATTGTCGTAGACGCATGCTCACATGTCTTGTAAACCTGAAAGATATCATATTTACTTGCATAAAAATACTTAGCATTAATAGCTCTGTATTTCTATAATTTATTCAAATATTTACAAGATTTATAATAGAATGATTTTTTTTTCAAGCTATAGAATTATTGATTAGACAATTAATAAAGTTTTTTTTTTTAGGCCATTTATAAAGCGTTTGAATATTGATTAGGTTATCGTAAATTTTTGACGATTGAATTGGCTTATAATAAAGCATTTGATTATTCATGAGTCTTTTTGTAAAGAATTCGTTTACTGAGGTATAAATAATTTAAATAAATAATTAGAATTTAAAATTAAAGCATTTTTGTAACCTATAAGAGGCTATATGTAATTTTTTTTAATTTTAAATTTTTGCAATAACGCGAGGTAGATCGAACTGAGAGGGTTGCTGTAAAAAATTTTTGTTTAATTTAAAAGCTTATTAGCTTTAGATCTGTCTCTGTGTATGTGTCAGAGCTAATAAAAATCAATAAATTATTGAGCTAGTGTGTGTGCCTGAGACGGTCGACCACATACTTCTGAGCTGCAGCCGGTGGAGAAATCACCGAACAACGACGATCGGCCGGTTCATACCGACGCCGATCCGCTCTGACGAAAAAAAATTTACTTTCGAATTTCAACGAAGCCCGGTTGGGGCTAGTTTGCAAACTCCTTGGGGGGGAGTCTAAACAATCTTTAAGCCAGCTTCGAGCTGGCACAGTCGATCAAAATTGTGAGCTGGAAACAGCCAAATTTTTGAACGGCATCCGCGTGCCCAGAACACTTATACTGCAAAGTATAAGTGATTCACCAGCCCCCTTGAACCAATGTCCAGTGGGTATGGAGCTGCTAGAGCGGCGGAGGCGGATCGGTAGAAAAAAATTTTTTTTAATATTTTTTTTAGCTTTTAAAATATTTTATAACAGCTTTTAGTATACTTTTTAATTATGTTTAATAAACTCTCCGAGACAAAAAAAAACAAAAAACAAAAAAATATCAAACTTATTAAAAAAAGAACTAAAATTCTTTTAAAGCTGGATATGACCTAATTCATGGCTTTATTTCTTAAACGCCTAGTTTTCTGAGGCAAACAGTGTTGCCTAATAAGGTTCTGCGCAGTAGGATCCGATCTAAAGTTCAATATTGACTGAAGCTAATTTAAGGGATACGTACCAGAAACCTTGGACGTGGTATTTAATGTCATAGATAAAAGCTATACACGATATAACATGACTTTGTCATGAATGGAACTTTCCATAACCTTCTAGAATGTTCCGGAATATTCAGATATCATCAGCAGCAATGTTCTAGAATGTTATGAAACGTTCTAGAACATTTCCGAAATTTCTTATCGATTTTAATTGTTATTACGTAATAATTTTACATATTCATATTTTTAAACGTCGATAACGATTTATTTTGATTACTAATTAAGTTTGATTAGTAATCAAACAGATATTTTTCTATAGCTTTCTTTTTAGTTTATTCTGAGTTTTTCTTTGAAGTTTATGACCTAAAACCAAGCAACGGAAAAAATATAAAAAGGTTACGTTTTTCCTGTCTTGAATTCGACATCTAGTATCTTGTATACTTTCTAATAAATAATAAATAAATATCTTTATAGTAAATGTAACTTTTACTTCACTTGCCTTGCGCTCTTATAACCCAGATCTTGACAGACTTATTGCAAATGTCATATATATAACTCTTGGTAAGCTAGAATATGTAACCAATCTCATGTTTAAGAAATTGACTTACGAGTATCAGTAAATTGACGATTACCAAACAATAAAAGTGGAAAAAGATATCATGGCCGTCAATATCCCGAATTTTAAGGAAATTTTAATCATAAAAATGGTTCAACTGGTCATAAAAGTGCTGAAAACATTAGGGAAAATCAATGATACTAGTGCCTAATGCAACAAACACAGAAACGATTATATTACCTATGTTATTAAGTCTCTATTATGAAAAAATTCTATTGAAACTGAACTACCACTTTTCCTTGGTTTCAAAGATGATGGTATAAACATCTTCAACAGAGGATGCAAAGAAGCTTGAAGTTACTGTAAGAATAATAGACACTGGAAATCGGAGTGATCGACAATAAAAAACATCACAAGCAAAAAAAATTCATAAAAGATATGACGAAATCGTCGTTGAAATTCTCGCACCTTGAGCCGGCTAAGATGGGATTTTCAATACCATCAACATCAGTAATCAAAAATGATTCCATAAAAATTAATATTAATAACGCAATTATTCACGATACCCCTAAAATCAGTTGATATGATAAATATTTTCCCAAAAAACGAATCTTCAGCGGCAAATTATATCACTATAAACAGACCTAGACGCTCATTGAGCTTAAAATAGCCACCAGATTAATCTATAAACCTAAAAAAAATAAGCTATCACCCGATTATCATAGAGAATCAGAAGAAATCAGTGACGAGATAGAAAAATCGAAAATAAATAATGCCAATAAAAAAATATTTGAAAGTAATGACTACCAAGATTCAACATGAATTGCGGTTTGAGGCTCTCCAACAGATATTATGAAAAATAATTGGCGCTAAAATCATAATTATTTGAACCAAATGAAGGAAATAGCACACCTTTAGAACTAAGAATTATGGCTGAAAAGGTCAGGCTAGAATAAATAACAGGAAAATAATTCATGGGATATGTCTCTAAGGTGGACTGTGCACCTGAAATCAAAAGTATGGCCGGAATTTATTTTGAATCTTACCTTCCGGTTCAATCCTTATCAGTTATTAAAACTGATTTTTTTATAAAACCAAAATTTCTATGAAAAAATATACGTAAATAATTCGAAAGAAAATAAATCGATAAGCTATTGATACTAAAATTGTGGTAGATTTTAAGATACAACTACCTTTATTTATAACTAAGGATTTTGATTTGATTTATTTAATGATATGACTTATCGAAAAATATAAAAATAGATAATAAAAACTAAGAATCAAGGTTTAAAATTTAAATTTTCAGCTTAGTGTCAGTATTTAAAAATTTTAAGAATATAGATATACAAGATTTAAGATTCGACTACTTTTTACTTTTTGGTGTACTTTGGAGCTTATTTATTTGTTTACTATAAAAACTAAATCTAAAACTGATAAAATATGATAGAATATTATTTTATAATAATTTTTTTCGAGGTCCCAACCAAAGTTTCGTGCACTGTGAGCTTTTTTATATAAATTTAGTGAGCTAAAATTCAAATGTGTTTCTGCTTGTTAAAATTATTTTATTGTTCTATTTCATTTTATGCTGCAGTGCTTATTTATTTTTTCTTTCTTTTCATTAGCTTCTTCTCAATTTATCTTTAGTATACTTTATTTCTTTGCAATCAGTCACGAAATCACTCTGCGATAAAAGTGCATTAGTTTTCCAAAAAAATAGGATTATCAAATGCATACTACTAAAATAATCGCCTAATATGCAAATTAATATGTAAAAACTCAAAAAATTCATCTTAAAATGATCACACGAGCTCCTAATACGAGATAAATACATAATGTGATTTTCTAAATTCCGTATAAAAAAATATAAATTTCGATCTGCTAAAATTACTCTCCCATTAAATTTAAAAATTAATCTTTTCAAAAAAAAACTCATTATTGGGGATGATTTACAATACATGAGGTATCAAAGGTATAAGCAAACTTTGGTATTTTTAAAAAATATATATTATAGATATCGTAGTACTGTAAGGAATACAACTAAACTAATATAAACCGTTTTCATCGTATGAAAGAACCGTAAGAAATCCACCAGAAGCAAATAAATCGAATATATAGCGCAAAAGCTAATAAATCTAGATTCTAAATTTGACTTTATTACTGGATGAAACGAGTTTTTTTTTTTTTTGTATTTTTGATCACATAGGAGTATAATATATAACTCTTAGTTTATAATAGACCTTCCTTAAACAGCATATTGCAATGGCGAGAATAACTGTCGACTAATTGAATTTTACCCATTTATTATATTTTTAGGAAAATATTTTATTAAATTATTCAAGTTATATGCATTTATAAATATACAGCTATACAGCTATACAGAAAATTCAATTTTTTAGATAGTGCTCATAATTTTATATTATGAGTAATTTTTTTAAAAAATAGCGGTAAAAGATGTTACTCTTTATTTTTTAGGAAGTAGTAATTAGCTATTTATTTTATTTTTAGATGTTTTTTTATAAATAATGACGAATTACTATTAATATGCTGTTTGTGGGGATTCCTTGAAAACTCTAATAGAACTAAAAATTGTAGTAGAATATATAAATTCATAGTGAAAATTTCACGCAACGAGGTGTGGACTTGATATTTCTGTTGAATCGAGATCCTTTTCATAAGTTTATAAATGCGGTTGATTTTATTATTTTTGAAATCATAAGATATTATCAGCTTCTTATCATGAGAATTTTTTGACACTTGAAAAACATAAGCTTTAGCTTTACTTTTAATACTGTATTATTTTTACGAAAAAAACAAAAAAAAATCAGAAATATTTCACAATTGTCAAAAATTTGATTGTGTGAAAGTTATAAAAAATAATCTTTTCTGAATTATCAATGACCTGTAAGGACTTCTACGCCAAATTAAAACATGATTTATACAGTTTTTTTTTTTTTGAATAACTTATGGATTCTGTCTCCAGGTTCCAGTTCCTGATCCTAGATTTATATGGTATTTCTAGAATTAGTATATCATGCTTTTATTTTATATAAAGTTCCAATTTTTATTATTTAATATTCATTATCTTATATATTAATTTTTTTTTCATGGTACAATTTACAATTGTAAAGGCAGTATTTTAAGAATTTATCATAGATTTTATATAATATTTTGATTTTTTTCATGAAGAATCACATCATCTTATTCTTCATGGTCATAGTATCTGATTCAATTGATAAAATCTATTATAGAGTGCATATATATAATTATGTAGTTATTCAATATTTGATTTTGAATATATATCCTGGAAAATTTTAGAAAATCGTCGCTAAATCAAATTTAGTAACTGAAATTTTATGTATATTATTGACACAAAAAGTTGGGTTTTCTAGAATATTATTCTGCTTTATTAATATCATCATTCAGTATCCTTCTCAAATAATTTTTGAGGTGATTTAGTATTAAGCTCTAATTTTTTTAATCCGCTATAGAATTCCATGTCGCTTGCTTGTTGATTTTTGTTAATTCTTAAAATAATTGATTAAAACGCGTATTAATCGACACCAGGATACAAGGGCTTTTTTTTATTATTTTACAAGATTATGTACAAGTTCATCGAAATATCTATAGCAATTTTAACGTCTACAATTGAAGCTAAATAGATGTTTTATCCCACATGCTACTATGTTGGAACTGTGAGTATTCATCTTATATTATTTTTATTAATTCCTTATAATTTCTATTTGTATTTGTATTCCCATATAAAAGGAGATTTAAGGTATAATTTTGCTGAATTTTCAATAATAAAACAAGTTATTTTATCAAATAATCAACAAAAAGATCCGCGATTAAACAATTTTTAGTTATCGGATGGTGTACCATTTATGCTTCTAGTTCGTTTAACTTAGTTATTTATTTAGATCAGTTTACTTTTAACCATTATTTTTTCGATTTCCGAAAAAGAATATGTATAAACATAGATTTTATTTAAAGACGAATAATCTTTTTTTACAAATAACAACGCTTTATTCTTTAATAAATTAAATATTTTATAATAAAAAAATTATAATAATTATAATAATTCAGTTCATTTTACCAGTAATAATATAATTTACTCTTATCAAAGGCGATAGAGCGCTGAAATTAATGGATTATGGATAAGTAGCTGAAAAAAAGAGGAAGCACAGAATTAGTATGTATTGAGCTATATCTTGGTATCTAAAGATATGCTTTAAAGCCACTGAAATACAATTCTAAGATACAGTAATATTAAAGTCATTATTTTTTTTGCTATTACTAATTTTAAAAATTTTTGCAAAATCAAAACTGCCAATTAAAATTATGAAATGTATTATAATAGTTTTTTCAAATAATTATTATTCGATACTTTGTGTATTCTATTCTCAAATAAAAGCAAATTAAAATAAATTCAATAATGTATAGAGCCTATCGTTTCACTGTATAAACCATGATTCACTTTTAAAACGAAGCTGATATCTATTCTTCAATCATCGAAGTATTTATGCTTTCTGTTGGCTGTATGTTTGCACTCTTATGTATGAACATTATTTTAAAATATATAACTTTTAATCTACAGTGGTAAAATAGCTCCGACATATCTAGTTTTCGTGTTAGTTCTTTATTTTATCTATATGAATGTTAGTTTTGTTTGATTATATATAAATATGTGGAAGTGAAATAATATGGATACTGAATTATTTAAATAAAGGATCACAAAGGAAATTAAATAAGTTTATCAATATTATTTTATTAGCCAACAATTGTCCAATTTAGGGGGGGAAATACATATAACACATGGATTAAACATAATTTACTAAGATATCCAAAAGAAAATAACAGTAGTAATTAGATAAAATCACCAAAACTAGTGATAAAACGAATACCCATACTATAAAGGAATATTAAATTATCGAAAATATAGATAATAATACGAAATTTATTCAGGTTGACAATTAGAAGCTAATCACAAAGAACTCAAACCCAATGATTACAAATTCTAACTGAGTGATAAGAAAAAGAGAAAAAAAAAGAACTAATTTAACTGTACAAAGAGGATTAAAAGAAAATTTAGACACCAAGGAAATGTGACAAAAAAATAATAAATATAGCGACAAGTAAGTGAATGTAAGATTCAAGTTTAATTTATTTTTAAATAATAAAAATAAACTAATAAAAATATGAGAATGAGAATGAGAATGAGAAAGAATAAAAGATTGAAAAGCTTAACTTCCAAAAAGTGGGAAGTTAAGCTTATTTAAATGATATAAAAAATGGAATTTGGTTCTGAAACCAAATTCCAGGGGTAATGCAAGTCCAATTATTATTGGACCATTACAGTGAATATTCAATAGAAAAAAAAACATATAAAAAAATCGATAAACGGCAGATGAAGATAAGATATCGGAAAAAATAAACAACAAACCTTTTCTAAGAGTCAATTATTTTAAACAAAAACGAATACCAAATGAGAATTTTTTCTATACGTACAGTATTGAAACAACTATTATTCACAAAAATTTATATTCTAATCAGATTTTAAATCAAATTTTTTATTACTTATACTTTATTTTATAATTCTTATATACTAACAATCTTTTTATTCAAAATTTAAAATAAAACAACAAAAAAATAATATTATTAAATAAATAACCTATAAAAAAAACAATACCAATTTTTTATCTTTTATCAACCAAGTCATGACTAACGAAACATCCAATTTTCCAGTAACTCAAACATCCTCAGAGGTACTTGTTAAATCTGCCCAGCCAATATTTTTAAAGAAGAAAGCGCTGGCCGAATCTAAAAACCCTCCACAAATATATTATTGGCTGTATGATGATTTTTTTAATTCAAAATGCGAGGGAAATTTATTTAAAAAAAATTTTTGTAAACTAAAATCGATAACAAAAACTTAAGGGAAAAGTGGGAGATCTTTATAAAACCCCCCCAAAAGACCCGCGTCTTTTTTTTTCAAAGATGCAGCCTTTATCTATCTATCCTAAATCTATGCAAAATCGAATACTCCTAGCAGGATTTGTGTAAAAATATTAAAATAAATATAATTAGTATAAGGTAACTTAAGCTTTATAGCGTAATATTATTATAGACACAAATTGTATTGAGTGAAAATAATCAACGGGAAAACTCGTTACTCAATTAAAAATTACAATTGGCAGGATTTAGATAGCTTTTGCTTCGCCATCGGTTTTCACAGCGACATATTTAACAGAGATAGTTTTGAATATCTTAAATCATCTCTCTGATAACAATTATTTAATTGAAATTTTATAGCATAATACTTTTTTATAATCAATATTGTTATAAAATTTCAAATATCATTTGACATATCTTAAATTAACTTAGAGCTGTTGACAGCAAATAATTATAATAAATTAATGTATATTAATCCACCTTATTTATACCTCAGGTTATTAAATCCAAAAATTAAATCCTTAGAGGCTTATATCTGATATGAAATTAACTATTTTTTCTATATAATTGATTATGTTTTTAATATTGAGATAATTGACTAAATACCCGTAGTCTATGTTTCAATGCTCATAGTTTATTTTTTAAGTCCGCATTTAAAGTTTTATACCCATTAAAATTCTTTTAGCCAATAAAATATGTTATAAAAAATCTCTAGCCAATAAAAGTTATCATTAATAGAATTTCTCTTATTATAAAAGCCATAAAAAATAAGCCCCAATAAAATCATTTTCTTATAAACGAGGTTATTTTAATAAAGCTATTCCAATTATTGTGTTTACTAAAACCTTTTTTTTTTGCTTTTTAATATACATTCAGAAATAATTTTTCATAGCTCAATTTAAAAAAAGTCAAGAACATTTAACTTTTACAAAAAAAAATTTAAAATTTAAATAACTTTGGCTTTAAAAATATTAAGTTTAGCATGTTAAATATAAAAAAAGTTAATCAGGTTTAAATTATATATTCCGTTTAAAAAGGTTAGAACAATTACACATTTTCGTTTATATATTGAGTCATAAAAAGGTAAATTTCCCATTAATATTTGTCGGAGTATTCCCAATACTGCACCTAAAACTTTAAAATTTGGTTTTACGGTTTTTTCTTCTGTTAAATTCAAGATTTTTTCTTCTTTATTTGTTACTTCTAAGATATAAAAACCATGTGTTATCTGTTTTGAATAATTTTTGTTTTATAGGTTATCAAAAAAAATACATACCTTATCATTTTGGAAGGAAATTGTCCTTATTATATAGCTCATTTCTTCTTCACTAATGATAAGAATAATATTATTTTTTTCTTGTAGCGATAAATTTAATTAATAGAATAAAAAGAATGATAAATTTTTTGAATAAAAAGGAAGGGGAAATATAGATGTGAATATATGATAATAAACTCTACGAGTCATCAATATTCACAAAGAAAAGGTAGGATTTCCTATAAAAACTCACGTCAGTATTAAAACTCTTTGCAATAAAACTGGGTTAATCATCTCTTTAATTATAATAATAGTTCATTGATGAGATAACTTCTTTGTTGTAGCGCTTTATTAATCTCCGCTACGAAATATTACATTAATTTATATTTTAATCGTAGTTATAATAAACTATCGCTAAGTAAAAATGATAAATTCAGAATTTTATAATGAAAATATTTCAATTTTAAACAAAGATTAAGTGCCAAACTATATTATGTAGTATAGCATTTATTGTTTTCGAAAGCAATATGTTCACAAAAGCTGTAGCGAAAGAGTTGTTGCAAAGTGAAGAGACCTAAAATACGATTTTTTTCATACCTTTTTGGAAGCGAAAAGATTTAAAAACTCGTTTGGGAAATAAAAAAACCCGACCTTGAAAACCTTCAAAACCTATGAGCAGGGTGGTTTTTTTAAAAACTTTTATTGAACTTCAAAAAAAAAATATTGACTTCTATAAACCGAAAGATGCCATAAACATTCTAAAAATCCGCACCGGCTTGAATTTTAAATACCAAACAGTGTATAAAAAATTAGAATTTCTGGGAGGAAATGAAAAGGATTTTGATTCCTATTCATATGGTTTGATCCAGCCATATCTTTTGTGACATGAAGCTAATAATCCAGATACTGATATTGACCACACAGAAAACGAAGTGTTATTTAAATTTGAATTTATTGACCCAAAAATTTGCATTGAAATTTTTAAAGTTAGTCTGCAAATAATAAGCCTAGATTCAATTCACATAAAAAGAAATTTTAAAGGTGTAATTATGATAGATACAGGCCTGGATGGCGACGATAGTATATTTACTTTGGCCTTTTCCATTGCACCAGTAGAAAATAAATATTTTGGCGATTAATTTATAAAAAACTTTGAAAAAGCTTTCAAAATAAGAAATAATAGCTCCGCGTCGATTATAAGCGACCGCGATAAAGAGTTTAATTATGCAGTAAATAAACACCTAACTGAAAAAAACCATCCATTGTGCGTAAGACATATAGAAGGGAATATTAAAAGTATTTTCAGTACCGACACATGAGGTTTGATTTGGAAGGAAGCCACAGAGCCTAGAAAATTAGGTTTTATTTGGAAAATGAGTTATTTAAATTAAAATACCTGTTATTTATAATTATTTAGTAAAAATACCTACAGAAATGATGGAAAAGATCGCATTTTTCGAATCCGTGATTTAGACATATAACATCAAATAATTCAGATTCTTTAAAATCTATGATAGGAAAAATAAGAAAAGAGATTACTCTAATTAAATTTGATTGTATAATAAATATGATGAAGTCGATGATGTCGAATAAGAGCCAATAGTATAAGAAATTCTACACATTAGTTCCTCCTTAACTGGAAAAAATATAAATGAGTTAAAAAAATGGCAATAGCATTAAATATATCAGAGTTTAACAACGAAATTGAGACAATAGTTTATAATAAAATTGTCTATAAGCGAAATAGTATTGCAAATATTATAAAAATAACTGTTCTTTAAAATTCACATAAGATTACAGTTATCCATTTCAACATGTCTTTTCTGTTAATACAGTTAGCAAATCTACGAACTATATATTACATGAAGTTAGGAACTTGAAAAAAATTAATAATATTTACAACAATTTTATCATGAATGCTGATTTAATTAATCTAGTTTCAAAAAAAATTTTCCTCCAAATGAAATTAAAAAAATTTGACCCCAGAAATTTGAATAAAAGAATAATACCTATATCCGAAAAAATACATAGAAAAAAGATAAAATACAGCATTTGCAAAGATGAGAGCCATAATGGAAGGATATGATAAAATAGCTATAATATTAATCTTATAAATATTAGCTTTAATAATAAGGCTCTTTGTAGAGATGTCTTTCGGTTTGGATTATATGTTGCTTTATATTTTAATTTATATTTTTTAGGATTTTATCGCGTAAATTAAAATGTCTTGTTGGCTTTGCTATATTAAAAAGTGTTAATGTCGATTAATCAATTGAAATTAATAAATATTACGAGGTGCTGATGTATGAATTAATGATTATTTATATCTTTATTTATACTCGTAAAATATAAAAAAAAATGAAGTTCTAATTATAAGAATGAAAATTAATACTAATTTTATATTACAATAAGTTGAATAGCAAAGTAAGTACTATGAGACAAATATAAATCAGCGTACTGGAATCAATTAGTG
>LSSN01003300.1:0-12769 GCA_001970855.1 Smittium culicis | reverse complement strand
TAACCTCAAAACTTAAGAGCCAATAATATTTGAATAATAAAATTAATCAGCATGGCCCAACCAATTGATGGGAAATTAAATAGAGAAGGGAGATAATGTAAGAAACTATTCTTACAATTAAGCCAAACAATGAAGAAAATGGATTTACATATACAGAACAATAGGAACTATAAGTGCAGATGAAAATCCATACAGTACAAGAAAAATGCAATTAGCAACCATGGTATTTAAACGACTGCCTTTTCCTTAAGCTGAAAAGACAAGTCGTTTAATCTTTTAGTTTTCCTTATCAAGCTTATCTCCTAAACTTAGTATTAGCAACCATATATATAACCTCTAGTTACTAGCACCTTAATATCGTTATTTATCATTAGTTTAGTATATAATAACACAATAAAACTTATAATATCCACCCGTTGAGTATTTGAAACTTAACAGTAACTTACATTCAGAATGAACCAGCTTAAATTATGTATGAGACCGTATTTCCTTCCAGAGACTCCAGAAATAAAGATATTTTTGGATTCCAGTGATTCCTCTTCGTGATTTTTGTAAAATACTGCAACTACTCAGAACCTTGGGATAAAAAATCAAAGCTTCACATCAATCCAAAATAATTACTGGTAGTTTCTTATAAACTCGAGTTAAAGATGTGGTTGCTTGGTCTGTGTTGATATATTTCGAAATCACGGAAACCCTATTATATATCAAGAAATTTAGACGAAAAAAATTCTAGGAACTATTGAAAATTTTGGAAGGAATTTTAAGCCACTTTTTGAAGACGAAGAAAAGATATATGTAACTCATGTACTATCAAATGCGAATCCTGCAGGCACTTAAAGTATAATAATTGCCTAAAAAGAATGGTCTCTACCTCAAGAGACGTTTAAAACTTTCAAACCAATTCACTCATTATAAGATGCAGATACGTTGTCACAAGGGCAGGAAAATAAGAGAAAAAATAATAAATAATGTATTTGTCTCTCAGATGAAAAATAAATGTGTTAGAATACTAAGGTATTCAATTGACTAAATTAGCAAAGTTGGGAGAATTTTTGCGATTTCCTACAATTATTTATGATTTTAAAATTATTAAAGTTATTAAGGAGAGCTCATAGAGAACGACTGAATATTAAAATAATTACACCGATGTGAAAGTCTGAAATATGTCTCCCAGAAATGAACTTGCTCTCGAAATCGCTCCTGATTATAATCAAGAATCAACAGTCAATCCAGATATCAAAAATCCAAAGTTTCCTATCTTTAAGAACAAGAGTTGAAGCTTGATTTCATGAAAGATTAGTGGCGTTACCTCAAAAATAATGGTTTCGAAACTTATGTACTGGCTGTATTCTATCCATAGAACAAAATTTATTGACGTTGATCCAAATATAATGGTATCCAAAAGTGTTGTTTTAGACCTGAGATTAGATAAATAATTAACTACACTGATACCTGCAGCTACCGGTCTGTCATCCACCGGTGAACGATGGATCGGAAAATCGGCAAAAAAGGCAACTGGGTTGACCTTCAAGAAATGTATCCGGACCTGAAGCTGGGCCTTCAGGACATTGGAAAAATGCGTATGGGCACATTCCGGAATGCCCAGCGCCTGTCGAACATGAAAATCGTCGACCAAAAATTTAAAATTTTTTGCCCCTGCTGTAACTTGTGTGTGCCTGAGACGGTCGACCACATACTCCTGGGTTGCAGTCGGTGGCGAAATCACCGATTTTGACGATCGGTTAGTTCATATCGATGCCGATTCGCTCTGACATATAAAAATTTCTTTTTAATCCCATCATAGCTTGGTTGGGGATAATTGAAAAAATTATTTGAGGGGGGGGGGTCTAAAAAATCTTTGAGCCAGCTTCGAGCTGGATCAGTCAAATTTTTGAACGGCATCCGCGTGCCCAGAACACTTATACTCAAAAGTATGAGTGATTCACCAGCCCCCTTGAACCAATTTCCAGTGGGTATTGAGCTGTCAGAGCGGCGGAGGGGGGGAGGTTGAAAAATTATTTTTTTAATATTTTTTTAACCTTTTAAATATTTTTTGGTAGTTTTTAGTGAACTTTTAAATTTTTTTATATAAACATTGAGAAAAAAAAAAGATACCTGCAACTCAAATTATATATTTGAGACTGAAAAATACGCGGTGTATAAGCTGAAAATAGTTAAAATAAAGGACTATAAATTAGTGGAGCTAAGAGTATAGATATTACATTTACAATATCTAATAAATTTATGTTCTCTGAATTTGTTTAGAAGTTGGATGGAAATTCTTTAAATTCTTTTTTCAGACCTAATATTGATATTACCCCAGCTTTGAAGTATTTAGATAACTGTGAGCATATTCAGAGCTTGCTGTTATGAAATAAAATAAAAATTATACAGGATATTAACAGTGTCAAGGTTACTAAGAGATTGTGACATTAATATAGTCGGTGATTAAAGTATCTGCGTTTAAAATGAGATGATATATCCAGTAATAATTTCCCCTGAAGAAAATAAAGAATAACATCCATTTAAAAATTATTTCCAAATATCCCACACTCAGGCTGTATAAAATGTCCAGTACTGGGTTATAAGGTATACATGAAACTTTTAGCACTAAAATTGTGCCCTTCAATGTTATTCAACAGCTAAAAAACGATTAGCAAATATATTATTTTGATATATAAAGAATTTTAAATCATCGATTTATGCTGACAGTATCACTAGATGCATCTATTTAATTTCAGAATTAATTGTGCACTACCATATAACTCCTATATTAAATTGTAGAGTGATTAGTGCCAGCCTAGTAGCTAATTCAGGAGTGTCCAAAGATGGTATTGTGCGAAGTGAAATCTAGTCGAACTGTAACATCTTTAATAAATATTATGAATTTATAAAACTGAATCGAATGGCTTGATCGAGTTGATAATGTTTTTAGAGTTCTTATTATATCTACTCTTTGAGGAATAATTTTAGAAGTTGCCGAGCCCTCTAGCTTCAATCAATTTATATTATACCTCGAGAGCTATCATATTAAGTACGATCCCCCATTTATCATTAGATATATTGAAAAATGATAAGTATAAAATTGACGTGCACTTATCAATTTATACAATTGAAAATTTTTATAGATCATTTAAATCTCTATTTTTGTTGGGTTGTAATTTTCGGTTTAGTTTTATCCATAAAGATGGTAATGAATAACATTTCTTATCTCTTTGTATAAATTTGATCAATATTAGCCCTAAAGAGCTCAAATAATTATCTTGGAAAACATTTTATAAAATCTAATAATTCGAATTTATTCAATTTCAGTTAAATATTCAACCTTTATCAGCTCCCGAAATGTTCTTTTATTCGTTAGATCGATTTTAATTCCTTTAGGTATGAAACTATTAGATCTACAAAAAAAAAAAAATTATTATATTTGGTTTTTCTATCCAATAAGCAATCTTTGATTTATTTAGTTTACTATTTATTATATCTTACAGTATATTTATCATTCTAATAAAACCCTGTACTTTTAAAAAAATACTCGACCTGGTTATAATTTTTTTTTACTTTAGAAATAAAAAAATAAATTTTCGATTCAGTAGGCAATGTCCTAGCTTAAAAAGTCTCAGCCCGACACTATTATTCTGTATCAAAATTATATCTTCCTTAAGATATTCACATTCCTTTTATACTATGAAAATAACTATTATTTTACAAGACTATTTTTCCCAGTCAAAAAAATATAGTCATCAGTGCTCAAAATGATTTAAATACAAAATTTAGTATAAATAACAGTTTATCTAAATTCCATGCCAACCCTTTCCCGTCCATCACTATTTAACCCTTTCCTGAGCCAACGATCTTTGACCATAATAAAAACCACAATTAGTTATGCAAAATAAAAGCTATTAGCTACTGGATTCGTTGAAATAAATATACAATGAAAGATTAGATTTTTATATTAATTTATCGGATTGTTATTTGGTTGGATAGTTTTGGTAGCTCAAAAAAAGCCAACTAGTCCTGAAAGATTAAAAAAATCAATTTTATGATTCATTTATGATTTATAAACAAATTTATTCTTTGATGTTATTATAAAACAAGCCAATATTTCATAAGGCGTCGGGATTAATGTATTTAAAATGAATTGAATATGATAAATTTTGTACATTAAAAATAGTCTACCGCCCGTGAAAAGGTTAAGATATAAGAATAGGAAAAAGCTAATAAAATTCAGCTGTTTCGAAATATCCAGTTATAAAAATTATTCTAATTCCAATTAGAAATGCCTAGATAATTGTTAAATATCTAACGTTTTTCTATTTAGCTGTAGTTATTTGGAAATTAGTCGTGTATTTTGATATGGGCGAGTTAATTCTTAATTCTCAATGAATTTCTTAACCCTTTCAGTGGCGGTAGACTTTTTTTGAGCTACAAAAATTATCAAATCAAACGACAACTTGATAAATTACTATAAGATTATAATAAATTATTGGCTGATGAGTTTTATAAATCCAATAACAAATAAATATAAAAAGGCTTATCCAATTATGATTTTTAAAATGGGTATAGAGTGTTGGCCCAGGAAAGGGCTAATCAAAATTAAATTGCTAAATAATCAAATTATTTCGAATTAAGATTGTTATTATTTAAACACTCAGCTATTTCGTAATTATAAGCGATTTTTTAACTCTTATTGGCCAAAAAACAGACAATTGTTTAAGCCTTGTATCCCTTTCGCGGTCGATAAACTTATTTTGATCCACAAAATACGATCAACTTCATTCAATAAAAATAATATAATTCTAAAACTCTATTAATCATCGGTCTGTTTTAGAAAAACAGCTGATAAAAAATCTAATTTCAAATTGCTGGGTATCGCTAGATTCATTTTTTTAGCCCTTTCACGGGTGGTAGACTATTTTCGATCTTTAAATATAGCCAACTGAGTTCAATTAAACTGGTTTAGTACGGAGAATCAATCAATAATTGGTATAATATAGAATATCAACAAATAAAAATTATTATTTTAAACCATAATCGAATCGTTATTTTAGTTTTTTTAAAGAGTGTAGGACGGGAAATGGTTAAAGAGTGTTTAATGGTAGAGGACAATATAAGAATTTAAAAAAAATAAATAAAAATATTTAACCTTTAAAAATTGTTAGCTGGTTAACGTATACACTATTCTTAACCACGAAGGTTATGAACCATATATCGCTAGAAGAAATTAATATCAAGAATGACCACAATAAAGGCTTTGATCATTCTGATTTCTACTAAAGTGTTCACATATAATCACAAGTATCTAAAATAATTATAAATTTTCTATTATGAACAACTATTTCCACTGAGGTAATATATTTTTGGTCTATCTAATATAACTAACACGTCTTAATAATAATATTTTAGCTTTTTGTCTCATTAAATTTATTCTTCGTTTATAACAATAGCAAATAGTATATGCTCTTTTTTATATAAAATAATATAAAATTTTTTTTATAGATCGTTGAAAAGGACAAGGCTAATAAGGTGGGAGATAGAAATGCATATATATGGAAGAGGTGAAATATTTTTAATACAATGAGCTTAATCTTCTTAAGTATGTACAAAATTTTCTGTTCGAAAGTATTCGAGTGAATTAATCATTTTTATTTGGAAACAAATGGAAACGAAATTTTTATTTCGAAATATAAGATTTTATTCGAATAATTTGGTTTATTTGAGATAAAACCAGATATCTCTAAATACGCCTAGCTATCATAGGTTACTGAGCATGTTTCGATTAAAACGATGTTATTAGTAAATAACTTGGTTTAACCCTTATGCAGACGGTAGACTATTTTTGACCTTCAAAATACCTCCAGCCATTATCAATTAAAATAATTTATTTCTTAGGCTTTAAGAAACATTGGTATATTGTAAAATGTGGGCAAATAATAGATTTGCATAAATCATATACGAATCAAAAAATTGATTTTTTTAAAGAGTGTTGGACAGGAAAGCGTTAAAAAGTTAAACTATTACGCTTTAATTAATTGACTTGAAAAAAATAATCGAAATAATTATTTCCGAAATATGCAAGTTAATTCAAAATACCCAAAAGAAAATTTTTTTAAAGGTTATTGCGAAATAGCCGAATTTTATTAGTTTTTTACTATTCATCTATCTTAATAACTACCTTCATTATATAATAGCTCTAATCAATTATATTTAATTTTTATAAAATTTATTAATTTATAAATTTTCAAATTCAAGCTCCAATTTACCAGCAAAAGTTATTACAACTTTTACAATTTTCATATTTCATATTTATTATTTGAATTTCTCAATTAACCTATTTAGATGAATTGAAGAAGAAATAACTGTGTGGCAGTTGGGAGCGAATGGTAATGAGATTGCCACTTTAAAGATCCTAAAAATTCTCACCAAATAGAGTATATTTATCAACTGCGCTTTTACAGGAAATAAACGTTCTTATGTATATCTAGAATAACCTGCGAATTAGAAGTTGCTACTCAGCTATTATATTTTAAATTATTAGTCTATATTTATTAGAGCGTTTAGATATAGATTATTGGACCAATTATCATGAACATTAAATATCATTGGGCCGTAAAATGGGTGCTAGGCTAACGTGACTACATTTTGGGAGGATCTGTTTTTTAAGTATAGAAATAAGATGTAACTGATTTAATTACATAAATTCTGATAATTTGATTTAACACATGTGCTTTTTGTATAGAAAAACTAAGGATTTGCTCTCAATACAATGCAAATCATCATTGTGTGCAATCTAATTTAACAAGTTTTGGGTAATATAGATTTAAAAATAAGCCCATGACCAACAGTAAACCAACTGTCCAATGACGCTCAAGTATTTTTTTACACAATAGCAAACACTCATTTCTTTGCTATTAAATTACGCCGAAGAAAAAAGCTTCAACTCTAAATCAATTTCGCTCTATTTTATACTTTCAGATTTCAGACTCCCTTGAAATTTTGTTGGGAAATAACAGATCAAAAAAATTGTAGATAACTAATTATTCCGATGATTTTTAAAATAGCCCTTCAATATACGGTTATGGCAATAATATTCGCGACAATAGGCGGGCATAAATTTGACTGAATGAAAGTATATTTAAAGTCCGATCTGGAAGCTCTATAAGCCAGCATTAGATATACCTACCTTTGGTCTCTACACTATTAAAATTACAAACTCTAGAACATCTCTCAGCTAAACCTCGCCCCAATTCTCTACACTGAAAAATGGCACCACATCCCAGCCCACAACTAGCAATTGATATAATAAATAGCGTAAAAAGCTCGGAATTAACGCTGATATCTTCGCAAACATACGATTCTACTCTTTCAAAAATTATTAATGAAAGAAGATTTGGAAACAATGGAGGTACTCCAGACTTCAAATTTACCTCTTCGACCTATTTAGCTTAATTTCACTTTAACTCTAACATAAATTTTTACTAGGTTTGCAAATTGATTCAGCTACATCAACAGTATTAATTTCTTTAGTGTTTGGTAAGAATATTAATAGATACTTTATAATTTTTATATTTCCTGACTTTAATCACTTATTTATTTTTTATATTTTAGTAGTTGTAATTCTTGTTAGCGGAATCATAGCATATATGAAGGTATCTACCAGGAGCATAGCAGCTGCTCAACTACCTCATACTCAAGGTCAAAATCAAGCACCAAGTATAAGACCTTATATAGCTCCAGAAGAAAGAAAAATTTTAACTGAAGAAGAGCTTACACTTTATTCTGTGGCCGAGTTAACAGAAATAATGACTGGAACTAGCAGCAAAGACTATAGAAATACTACTTCAAAAAATGAAAAACCTATAGATAATGAGTCTAGCACAAAAAAATATGAAAATGAAGCTAATAAAGATTCCAAAGACAAACCAAAAATAATAAAAAAACTTTCTAATGTTTTATCAAACACTTTCTCACAAGAAAAGGGCGGAATATTTGATCCAAAATCAATAATCAGCAACTCAATTGAATCTAATAAAAATAATAGCGAGGATTCTGAATGTCTGATCTGCTTTGAAACTATTAACGTCGGCGATTTTATAAGGTTGATTCCATGTTTACATAGATTTCACAAAGGATGCTTGGACAATTGGCTAACTTCACGTTCCGGCTCATGTCCAAATTGCAGATATGACTTACGCCCACTAAGAGAGACTTCTGTTTAAAATTCACCAGAAATTGATATCTCAATTCCGTACAACAATCTGCAACCATCTTCAACCCCAAATAGACAACCAGCTATTCAAAACCAAAATAATCTGATTTTCGAAAGCGATAATACTAGAAATGTCAATAAAAAAAGTATGGCTTACCAAGTTCTAATTGAAATGTTTAGAGAACCAGAATACTCAAGGCGTTCTCGTTCTAGATTTAACTTCAATGATCAATATATTGGTAGTAGTAGCAATAGAAATAATATGTGAAATATGTAAAATATAGGAAACCGCTTTTAATAACTCCATCTTCTTTATCCAGCTCTGAAAATTTTCCATCATTTATTAAAATTTAACTAACAAATATTTATTCAATAATTATAGCTAAATTGTAACTGTTTTATGATTATTTTATTTTTTGATTTTAGATTTTATCTGTGGTTATATTTTTCGATTAAATTAAATTAGACTTTTTAACACTATCAACCATTTGCCTTTTTCAATTATACGAGATATATTCATTTCTTGGATAAAGAACTTGAGCTTATTATTATTTGTATTTACCTTAATTAATAAGTTTTGATCTACTGTACATCATATGTCATATATATATTTTTTTTTAATAAGCCGCTGAAAAGAACTAATTGATAGCTTTGTTTTAGCTAATACTAGCATAATGCAATAGATCTTAATACTGATAGTAAATCAATAATAAATAAGGGAAAATATGAAATAATTAAAAAAAACTATATATATTTTACAAGACATATAAATGATAAATATTTAAGCTATTATAATTGTAGCAGAGAAAAAAATTTATCATATTTTGCCAACTAAAAGCATTTCATCTAGCGAATAATAAAAAATAAATAAAATATATCTTCATTAGAAGTGCTAATTTTATATCTTTAATCGATTTAGATTCAAATAATTTATCAGACACAGAGCTTACAATTTTAATACTGCTAATATAGGTATCAAAATATAAAATAGACACCTAAATATTCAAAAAACTCATCTAATCAACCAATTTATAAATATCTTTTAAATTACTAGAGCTCGTATTTGTTATTTGTAATACTTAACGCATGAATAAACTAACTGTAAAGAAATCAGAATTCATCCAATAATAAGATAGTTAGAATTAGAGACGTTTGAATACGATGAAATCCAGAAGCTTGATAAAGAAATACCAGTATATTGCTAAAATTAAAATATAATAAAAAATACTGTAAATAAATAAAAAATTGACCTTTAGCAGATATATATTTTTATGATACTTTTTCGGTATTCCAAAATTTTTGAATCTCATATTCATATTACTGGTGTGCTTGAAACTAATTTACAGTAAACAGCTAAAGCGTTTATTATACGCGATTTATACTGAGCACATAATACGATAAATATAAAAAATTGAATTAAATATTTAAAAATAAGGAAACTAATATTAGCACAAATATATTTTTTCTATTCTTAGAGATTTGGGGAACAAATCTATTATTTTATTCATTCAAGGTCAGAAGCTGAAATATTTAATAACCCAATACATGTAACATTGTAAATATTCAACACTAAACTACTAACAGAAATTAATCTTAAAACCTAAATGTGAAATTTAATAACTTTTCTTTATTAGGAATTTTATTTTTCTATAAGAGAAGTACATGATGTACAGAGTTCTTTGTTTCAGTTTACTAAGATGGGAATAATAAAGGTAAAAATATTGATTGTTTTAGATTAGTTCAAATAGATTAATTTCCCCTATTTGTTTATTTTTTATATGTGATTTCAGATTATTTTTATAATATCAAAGGAGTATGATATTTTACACACTGTAAAATCATAGACTATAAACTATTCCCTTTAGTCAGAACTTCATGTAAAATATGCTCGAGTCTATATCTATATTATTACAAAGTTTTATTTAGTAAAACATGTATAATAATTGTTTATTCTGGAATTTTAATTACATTTTCAGTATAAATATTTTTCGCATTTGTTAGTATAAAAAAAATAGCAATATATAAACAATTATTAGATCAATACTTATAAAGTAACAAGCTAACTTTTTTTTTTAGTTTGGGGAAAACGATGTGATGAAGAAGGGTTTCTTTTTTATTCAATTTTAGGAATCAAAAAACGGTAAATAAATAAAGAAATTTGCTTAAATCTAATTTTATTAAAAAAAGTATAACATTTCAAAGTATCAGGTTATTTCTTAGCCTACTAATTATTAATAAAAAAACATTTCTTTGTGCTTAAAGATATTTTGGATATTTTTAGATGGATAGGAAATCCGAAAACGTATCCACTATTCAGTTTAAATAAAATAGGAAGGAGATTTTATTAGAATATAAATTATGAATATTTTAAAAAGATTTTATAAAGTATAAATATAATAAATTGAGAATTGGTTTATTTGATAGGTTTTTTTGAAGATCGGAACTTTATTAATTATTTTTTTTCACAGTGAATTTATTAAACATAATTTAAAAGTATACTAAAAATTAATAAAAAATATTTAAAAAGTTCAAAAAATATTAAAAAAATAAATTTTGAACCAACCCGGTACTTTTTCTATTAAAGTTTTAATTCGCTTCAAACTTTGTTTTGGGTTTAAATTCATAATACATATTATCAAATGAGCTGATTATTTTAGACAATAATATAAATTTATTTAATATAATTAATAATATTCCATGAAAAAAATTTTTCCTCTCGCTCTAAGAGTCTCCTATATGGGGCTATCAAAACGAATAGAGCACTTGTAGGCATTTAACCCTATCCCGTCATGCACTCTTTGAAAAAACTGATTTTTTGATTCGTTTATGATTTATAATAATATTTGCTATTTGCTGTTTATTTACAATGTACCAGTGATTTTTAAAGGCTCGGAATTGAAGTATTTTAACTGAAAGCTGTTGGTTATATTTTGTAGATCAAAAATAGTCTACCGCCCATGAAAAGGTTAACTAATAATTTTATTATTATCTAATGAAAAAAAATCAGATTTTTTTGTAAAATAATAATTTCAAAGTGAAGCGAATAATTAGTAAAATCGAAATGCTTTAAACCTTTCCCATGCGATAGACAGCTTTTGGTATAATTTATTTAGCAAATTATATTCAATAAAAAAGTATAATTCTCAGAATCAATCAACTATTATTATGTGCTATAAAAGAAGCAAATAATATATTTGCTTAAAAATCATAAACGAATCACAACTTGATATTCTTTTAGAGCAGATGGAATAGAAATAGTAAATAATCCAGTAATTGCATATTCATATAAAATTTGAACCAATAATTTTTGTCTTAAACTTTGAGCTTTCTACTAGATTCTCTCTTACAAAAATTTTAAACCCCATAATAAATATAAAATGAATATAGACATTTCCCTGTTATAAATAAAAAATAGCTTCGATACTTTTGAATCTCTATCGACTGTACTTACAAGGATCTTGTATACAGTTTATTTCTTTGCCTTTGTTTCCGAACAAAGTCACCTAAAACAGGCTGGACGATGAATCATACTGCACTGTCCGTAAAGGGAAGTGTGGGGCTCTAATCTTGGTTATATCTGGTGAAATTTATTTCTCTTGGTACTTATGTCAGATTTAGCCTCGTTGATGATCTTGCTATGTCGGAATTATTTCTGGCACTGCGAGGACGGATGCAGATTCTGACAGTCTCCATATATATTTAAAATTAAACAAATGCTTACACTCGTCTTTTCAATCTTAAATTTTTTTCAATCATTGATAGTATATAATTCAGATCCCCCGATTATAGCCAGTTATGCCCACATGTTTTAGTTAGTAGCGAGGATCTATATATACATTGGCACATTGTAAAAGATCAGCGAATGATTAATATACTTTTAAATCTTAGGCTAATCATAAATTCGGTTTCTTATAGAGTGTTGAACGGGAAAGAGATAATTCTCGAAATTTCGAGCTGCAAACAGCGAAACTCTTGGATGGCATTCGTGTTTCCAGATCACTTATGTTTCAGGATAACTCTCTCTCTCATCTCTCTCTCACTTGGAAAATATTTTCTTTCAAGCAGCCCTATCATCTCTCTCTCACTTGGAAAATATTTTCTTTCAAGCGGCCCTATCAGAACACAGAGAATTATTAATTTTTTTATACACTTAGAAATTTTTGAAATTTAGTCTATTTTTTACACTTTTTTGTCATATTTCGTTAATAAAATCGTTTATATCATCAATACCGTTGCCGACACGGCATCAATCATTAATTAAACTTTGTTCAGCTTGCTTAGAGCAACAACATAGTATAGTTTAAAAAAAACATTAACCTAAGCAAACTTTTGACTCTCTCTCACTTGGAAAATATTTTCTTTCAAGCGGCCCTATCAGAACACAGAGAATTATTAATTTTTTTATACACTTAGAAATTTTTGAAAATTAGTCTATTTTTTACACTTTTTTGTCATATTTCGTTAATAAAATCGTTTATAACATCAATACCGTTGCCGATACGGCATCAATCATTAATTAAACTTTGTTCAGCTTGCTTAGAGCAACAACATAGTATAGTT